>LR548582.1:3272-181304 GCA_900536415.3 Caenorhabditis sp. 38 MB-2015
ATTCAAAATGGTTACAAGAGCTATAAACTTTCTTCTTCTTTTTTTTGTGTCTCATTAATCTCACTAGACATCTGGAATACTGATTATTTTGTTTCTGCATCTCAAACTTCCAAAAAAAAAAATTTTCTAAATAAATTCACTTAAAGGCGCGTCGATTTAGTGCGATTGGTCTCGCAACGATCTAGGAGGTGAAATACATTTCTCCGCCAATATTTTCGCGGTTTCTGGGTTGTTTTTCTCCGCCTTTCTCCGCTTTTCTCAGCGTTGAGAAAAGCGGAGAAATTTTTCTGAATAGCCCCATTACTGACCCTATTTTTTTGTTGTTAGACATTTCATTTTGAACTGAACTTGATCATTTTCTCTATCACAACTTTGTGTCAATTTAATTTAGCAACAAATTATTGGTGTTTTGGTCAGAAAACCAACAAAACGTCAATTTTCGGAGATAAAAGTTTGCCATGCAATTAGTGTGATAAACTTTGATTCGTATGATTTTATTCTACGATAAGAACTGTTTACAAAAAAAAACCAGAGCTTCATTAAGATTTCAATTCACCATTTCCAGATGCTTTTCCTCGGTTACACTACACATATACTGATCGTCAAAAATGGTTGAAAGACGAAGTGAAACATCAAAAGAGTTTCGAACAGAAGTCAACAAAGGACCAATCATCCAGTTATGGTACAACATCTACTCATCATGTTCAACCCAATCAACATCATCCCTTACAAACAGAAAAAAATATTGCAAAATCACCGGTTATCAATCATTATGATAGTTCAACGATAAAACATGAAGCGCCGTATCTGACAAGTGTGCTCCCAAGTGCAATGAATATTCAAACTTCAAAACCAATGCATGTTCCTTTTGGCAACGGTCAAAGTTCAACAATAAGAGATCATTCACCATCTCGATTGTATACAACTAATCCAGTAGTTGTCCCAAACATAACCCCAATTCAACACGAAGGGGCAACTAGGAAACTTTCTCCTGCTCATGTTTATCAAAGAAGTTTGTCACCAAATCGAACACCAGTGACTGACCCCATGCCTATTGCGAGACCTGCAGCTCCAACACCAATAAATACTGCATCACCCGTAGTCAGTTCTTTAGGGCCTTCTCCAAAGAAGTTATCATCATCATCATCTTTCACTGCTCGAAGTTTTTATGAAGAACATAGTTCACCTCCGAAGAGTAGCAACATTTCTTCTAGTTCATCTTTCCAAACTTCGAATAGCAATTCATCTAATAGTAATGAGAAGAAAAATGTCAAACCAAACATAGAAAATTCGTCGGCTTTATATATAACCAGAACATCTAGAAGTAATAGCAACAACGAAGTGGAAAAATCTGTGAAACTTCGCGAGCCAACGACTGCTGTCAAGAAAAACACATCGAGACCACCGTCAGCAATATTTGAACCAAGTCCAAGAACATTGCCAGATTACTACCAACCGAAGAAAGCAAATAATCCACAACAGAACAAAAGATGGCAAACTGTCAACTTTGATAGCAGTCAAGAGAATCGGGTGGCAGCTCAACAAGCCAGTATCCTAGTTGATCAAGCAAAAAACAACAAGGAAGTAATCAAGAAAGCTGCGGAAAAAGTTGCAGTGGCCAAAAAACCAATTGTTATACCCGTCAACAATAATGCTCTAACAACCAATGGAGTTGAGGATGAAGAGTTCAGGAATTTTTTGAAGAATATTAAGGAGAGAAAAAACGCGTGGAATGAGTCAAAAAACTGGGAAGGCGCTCTTGTAGGGCGCCTGATGGACGTAAGTTTATTTATTTATTTTTCAATATTTCAAACGTCATACAATTTATTTCTTGAAAAATATTTTGAAATAAAGCTATTATGTGTGTTTGTTGTAAGTACATATTTTTTCACTTCGTTTTATTTTTTGAGAATTTTTCATTCTGAAAAAATAAATAGGACAAATATTAAAATAATACTTAATGAAAATTTAATTTACTAGAATGAAATCCAACATTAGTATCATTTTTGGTACAATCGTATCATATACATGTATATAAATATATTTATTTGAAAATTCGTGAAAATCCTTCTCGATATTACAATCAACAAACTGAGCATTTTCAGAATGTACGAAATGTAACCACTCTCACAATATCCGAAACGAATCCGACTGATCAGATGGTGAGTGATTTCATATTTTTGACAATATAAAAATAAATGCTTTCAGGATCTTCAACATCTGTACTATGAAGAAACTGATATTCCTTTCTTCGAAAACGAAGAAGATGAACAAATCACAGAGTTTGCAAATAAACTCGTCGAGGATATATTTTCCGATTTGGAAAACATTGACTTGTTTGGTCATATTCTTTCGCATCGTTTGGAAAATCTGGATGTGAGTTATTTTCAATTTTTTTTGAAATTGATATAGTTACTACTAGAGAAATTGTATACAAAAAATAATATGTAGTTTTAAAACTAACTATTATTTTTTGATCATCCGAAAACCCTGGATTAAACTCTTTTTTTTCTTTTGTCTATGAAATCAGCAATTAACATTGATACATACACTCATTTGCAAAACATAGCACGAGGTACATACCCGGGTAACTGTTAATATTGTTCTGAGTTTATATTAGAACATTCGAGTTTCTTCCCACCAAAAAAGATGAAAAATGACAAAAGCTTCTAGGTCAATTACTATGATGATGATTACGCACAATCCGCAGTTATGCCCACAATATCAGAGGATGCCAAACAATTTTTTACTCCACGAAATTCTGTTGAATAAATATGCTTTATTAATCTTGAAAGATGCACATTTATTATCCGCAGAATCCTTCTGAGCACATGATTCCGTGACGTTCCATGATGTTGAATTCGATTTTGTTATCAGTATCAACGGTAGCGACAAACCATCCATTTCCAGTGAACTTCGATGAGACCTTCTTTTTCAACTTCCACTCTTCATTTTCCCATGCGTAAACGTGGAATGTCCATGGTTTCTGCTCACAGTTCTTTCCCTTGATATCAACTGATTTCTCTTGTTTCCATTCGGTCAAAATAACTGGATCACTCATCAATTGCAATGATGGGACGATTAAATCAACTCTCACCTGGAAACAAACAATTTATCATCTGGTTTATACTCTGAAAAAACTCACTTTCGAGTGCCCTTCATTACGGAATCGGACCTTGATTTTACATTCAAGATTGAATTGAGAAATAGAGAGTCCAACAAAGGCGAAAAGTACAGCAAGGGTAAGACGATTCATTTTTATGTATCAATCTTGACCAAAAGTTGTTTATGTATCCTTTATATATGATTGTTCTAATAGAGGTCAATCGGCGGACTGAAGAAGAACAAAACTTTCGATTTCGGGTAGCAAGTTCGTAGTTGTAGATGGAATGATAAACAAATCCGATATATTATTGGATTTGTACGTGACAGATTTTGCATTTGAAAAAACGAAGGATTTTCATTGTTCAAAACATAGACCAAAAAGATCACTCATATGATACATTTTTGAATTTTTCTGTTATGGGAGTTCTTTCTGATAGTTTTTCTTGAAATAGAAGTATTTTTCACAAAGGATGAGAGAAGTAGAAATCTGAATGTTCAGTTTTGTAGCCAGAAAAGCTTGTAAGAAATACTTTGAATATTTTTTGTTGTCTTGTTCCTTGTTGTTCACTTGATTTTTTTTTTTTTTTGAAAAAATCAACTATGGGTATGAACTCTTATCGAAAAGAAGAAAATGTCAATTTTCGCCCTAAACCTTTTGTCATGAATCAGTGATGTTATCAGTACGCTCAAACGGAAATAGCTTGTCTGTAAAACTTATCAGCAACTTTTTTTGAAATATGGAACATTTGTTTAATTTATCACAAAAAATAACTTCAAATACATATATTATATACCCATAAAGTAAGGAAAAATACTTATCACTAAAAAAAATAACAAAAACAATCAGGTTAATTTCCCAATTTGCTGCTTTTTCAGAATTTCTGATAATGTGAAAAACGTTGAATCGATGATTCCAGCAACTGTGAATGTGCCGCCAACAACTGCGCAAATCTGCAAAAAACACAACTCATGTTATTTCGAACAATTCGCAAACTTACAGATGTCAAAAATATATAGAAAGATTGTCGCTGTTCTGTTTGTTTGAGTGTTATTGGTTGAAGTTCATATTTGAACCACACGGCTGGGATGATTTTTCCAGAATGATGATATATTAAATAAGACTTGTAGCCAAATGTATATTGGTAGCTATTGAGCACTTTGCCGTAGTAGTCTTCATGAACAGATGGGACAATCTATAGAATCACAAATATATTTTTAATAAATGTTTTTTTTTATACCTTCAAGATATACTCATGAGTTTTCAAACCACTGTCACCCGTTGAATCTTTTCCACTAAGCGGGTTGAAACTTCCTCGCAGGTTTTTATGCTGAAAATATTTTTCTTTCTTCTTTTTCAAATTCAAACCTCAACTAACCGAAACATCATCACCAAACTTAATCGAATGAATAATATGTCGCATGTCATATTTATCCGGCTGTTCATTCGCAGAATGAGTAGCAATATGGAAGTTACCAGGAACTTTGTTGATCTCGAATTTGCTTTCAAATCGACAACCACTTTCACCAATTTTAACTTTATTGGTGTGATCGACAAATCCTACTTCATGTCTTCCATTTTCGTCTTGAATGTCTACACCAAGATCTGAAGAAAAGTGTCTTTATAAAGAAAGTGAAAGTTGAGGTAACCTCTGCACTCCATAAATGGAAATGAGACATTGACTTGGACGTCTATTTTTCCTTCTCGGCCAGGATCATCGATGAAAAACTCACTTTTTCTGAAAAAATACTAAATCAAAAATTGTTCGCGATAGTTTTATTTTCGACTGGCTGATATCCAAATTAATAAAATATCAAAAACTTTGGATAAATTAAAGACAGCTGATTCTACCAACAGCAAACCATTCGATGTTCATTTTCTATCCTTGAAAATGAAAGTTTTCATGAGCAGCGCTTGGAAAGTACAGGCTATTTACGTTTTAATTGAACTAATTTTCATTTTGAAATGCGTCTGTGAAGAACTTACTAAACTAATAAGTTAATAGTTCTTCCAATGGATTTCATGAATGACCAAAGAAAAGATTCTCAAAATAAACAAAAATTCAACTAATTTTCCCACCGACAAATGTAGATAAACATACAAAATTGAATAGACAGAATCAGAATAATTTTTTGGTCCTCTACAGTACTCTAGTTGGTCTAATTCATAGATTTCAAAATCAAAATTTCAAGTTTTTTTCAGTTCAATCGAACATTAACATATAGTTTTCAAACAGTTTCATTCTTATACTTTTTGATTTGTTTATTTTCCAAGGTTTTTTTTTGATTTACCAAAACGAGAGTGTCATTTGCTTCACATTTAAAAATTCAAATGGGTTTCCACTAACACGAAGAGAAACATTTTCATCAAATTTTACTATGGTCGTCTGCGTATATCTCAATAAATTCCTTTTTCTTTGAAAAGTAATCTTCAAATCTTAGAAAAAACTCACAGGTCAATAAAAATATACGCCAACACATCATTGAATATCATAAAAGAAATGAAAACAATGCATAAAATGGAAATAATTGCTCCGGCGGTTGTTGGTTGTGTGAGATCTTTTGGCACTTTTCGGTAAACATCAAATCTGTGAAATTTAATACTTTCTTTCAAGCAAAAATAAATGAACAAACCTTCTAATATCGAACATTCCAGCTTATACTAGGATTTCAAACTATAAATCTTATCAATGAAAATATTTACGGGAAATATATAAAACGTCGACCCGACTCAAAGACTTGTGGCAAATAGTCCAAGAGGTTATAGTTGTTAACCAAATAAAGAGTTTATTAGGTTTTAGAGGTTTAGACAAAAAAGAAAAAGAGCACACATATACGTACTAACAAATAGTTGATCTGACCAACGCAAAAATGTCTTTTCTTATTTTTTCCCCTGTCGGCACGGAAAAAATGAAGCCACTAATGGAAAAGATTTTGTTTAGAACAAAATTCGAAAAAAATGTTGGCAGAGAAAAAAAGCAGAAAAAAGATAAACCCCGGAAAAAAGAAAATTTTCATAGAGAAGGAAACGAAAAAAAAAAACACATAATTAAAATAGATTGAGTGCAAGTTTTCCCATAGTTTCTTTCAATTTCAAAAGCACAAACAATAACAACTTGGAATTGATGCGTTGAGTAAAATTAAATAAACACGAGATGATGTTATGTGAATACATATAATCCAATAATGGTTTTTTGCAATGTTTCGAATCTTGTATTTTTGTCTATGAATTTGAGAAAAAAATAGACATTTTTGAAAAACAATTGAAACCTTTTTTATGTACTTTAACATGAGACGAAGAAAATAAAAAACTGAATGTCTTCAGCTCTAAGAGCTGACCATTGTAGTTTTTTTTTCGATATCTCCTAACTAAAATATCTCAGTGGTTGCATACGATTCTGTTTTCAAAAACTGTTCTCTGATATTGAAAAGAAATGAGAATTATAACCCCAAAAAAAAGCAATTGAACTTTTCATTGGTTTCAGAAGATACAAAAAAAAAGAATATGAAAATAACAGAAAATAAGTTTTCAAAACTCTTTTTTTTTTCACACACATTTTTCAGATTGTGAGTGTGACAGCTTACTATTGACATTAATATGCACTAAATTTGTAAACAAGACAGACTGCCAAAATTTCATTATAACTTGTATGGACGAAGAAAAAAATGACAATTGTGACCACATTGAAACAGAAAAATTACAAAGATTAAAATCATATTTCGAGAAGTGAATAATACAAAAAGACTTGGGATTTTTGACAAGATAATTGTTGAGCCAAGTAGATTCAGAATAATGACGAACTGGCCAAAACGACAAATTTCAATAAAAAAATGTTTTTAATTGCTTTTTTTTCATAATCACAATCAAGAAGCATCGTTTTTTTATTCTAAATGATAGCTCACTTTGTTAATTTTTTTCAAATTTTTTGATGCGGATCTTCTCATAGTTTTTTTTAAATTAAAATATAAATAAGAAGAAAGTAAAACTTGAAAAATAAAAAAATTGGTGAAGTGTTCGCCGAAATTTGATTTAATCTGAGAATTTGCTTTATTTTTACAGATGAAGTTTTTATTCTTTAAATTTTTATTCAAAAATCAAGTTCATTTGCGCAGGTGACAAAAGAATAAAAACATTCAATAAAAATTTTGAAAAAATCTACAGAATGATCTATCTGAAATCCTGCTCGGATAATAATAAAACTTGTAGCCGAACAAGATTTGAAAATACATATAAATTTATGAATCAAGTACAAAATTTTGCATTGAATAGTTTCAAACAAATTGGATTTATTTATAGATATATACATATATATTTATGCTTGATGTCTCAGAAAATGAAAAAAAAAACTTGGTCAACCTATTTGTTATTCCAAGACGGACAATTCTATATTGAAAATAATGTTAATTTACATTTTTCTTGTTCTCTGGCATATGTTTCTGCATAGTATTTCCGTTTGAAAAGGAGAAGTATGGAAAATTAATTTGTATATTGCAAAGATTATCACAACGAGGAAATTTTTAAAAAATTCAACAAAACAGATCTAAAACAGTGTTTTATTCTTTTTAAAATTTTATTTCAATCAGATCGGGTAATCATCAAAATTTTATTTTCATAGAGGTACAAGAACACGCGAAAATAACCCATCAACCCAAATTCTTGAAAAGACACAAATATTGGTTAAGGAAGAACCATTAAACGACTGGTTAGGCTTGAAAATGTAGTTTTTTTTTAAATTTTCTTATCAACTGTCATTTTTGGTGTTCATTTCATTTTTATATACATGTATTTTTTGAAACTTGTTTGTTCTTGTTGTTCTTTTTTTATCTTTCAGATATTCAAAGTCTGTGAGAAACATTTGCTCTTAACAGTTTTCTAGTTTGTGCATTGTTCAACTACCACGTGTAAGCTTAACACACAAATTTCACTTTCCCACAAGTAACATAATATGCAAACACACAAAGAATCTCATCATACACGATTTTCTCGACGAAACAGAGCAAGAAAAAACAACAAATCATCACAACAAATTTGCACCTAATCCAAACAGTAAACTTTTTTGGCTCTGTTTCTAGACGAAGACCGGTGTATGACGAAACCAAAAAATGGCAAGACGACGAAAATTCCGGTCGTTTACGCGCAAGCAAAGCTGTTAGCTCCACCTATTTATTGTGTGACTGCCGCCTGTCGACCGCGCGCACAGATAGTGTCTGTGTGCCTTGCTTCTTCATGCAAATTGTGTGAATTTTTGGTGGTTTCTGCTTTTTTGTGTTTGTGAATCGAATTGATAGTGACTAGACTGACTTATTTTCAATCAACACTTTTTGATATGTCTGGTCTCGGATTGTGGAGTCGTTGGGACTCACCTGGTGAAGGTTAGTTTTATTTTCATATATTTATGTATCAAATGATCACAAAAAATTGAAATTTATAGAAATTTCAGAATAATGAGAGTGGGTAAAAATCATATATCTATTAATATTTGGTGTTAAAAAAGTTGTGAAACAGTTTCGATTGTAAAATCCTTCATGGACTTTTCACGGTCTAGTTTTCGAGGAACATGTTATTTGCTCCATTATGATTTCAAATATCATAGTTGTCTTCGTTTCTCGAATAAACATTAATTGTCTAACCCAAATGAGTTCTCGAGTTTTTTCCACCAATTTGATTAGTTACTTAACTTTCAACACTTAGAATTTCATTATTTTATATGGATAACAGTATAACAGTATCTTATTTGTAAATGTACTTGACCTGAGAAAATTTTCAACCATAGAAAATTTATTCATTTTTTTATACATGATTTCTTTAAAAAAAAAACTATGTATTTTTCGAACCAAAATGACCTGTCAGGTATTAAAGTGTCAGTTTTTCCTAGCTTCATTTTCCATTCTGCAGCGCAATGCAAAAAACAAAGATTTTTTTCTATATCATTCAAGATAACTCTAGTTTCATCTTACCAAACACGCTTATTTCATGTTCTGACAAACCAAATAATATTTCATATATTTTTTTTTTGAAAATGGTACCTGTATTAAATTACTCAAAAATAACCTTTTGGGTATGAAAAATATCGAGCTCATCATAATGTTTTTTTTTTGACAAAAACTTGCATACTATTTCCGAATCACCCTGATATTAATGCGCTATTTTTGAAATTCTATTCCGGAAAATTCCCAAATCGAAATTCGATGAAAAAAATAAATAATTCGGTTGCCAAACAGAAATCAATGTGTGTTATTTGTTGATATTGGCTCAGCCATTTTATCGGAGAAGATCATTTTTTTTTCCAGATCCAACAAAAAATCTGACTACTCTTCGAACATTCGAAAAGATTTTGGCGGATGCCGTTGAAACGCCAAGAATGATATATTTAAATAAGAGAATCAATAGTAAGTTTTTCATACAAACCATTTTTCAAAAAATATAGTTGTTTTTAGCTATCGATGCTTCCTTTTACGACTGTATTTATTCAATAACCAATTCGGCTGATACAATTATTGAGCGATGCTATAAAGATATTGGCTGTTGTGCCAGTGGATGCTGCACAAATAGAGATTGGTTTGAAATCAAACATCCCCCTCTTCCCCGAAACGAAAAAAAACACAAATGCAAACAAGAAAGATTTCAGGCAAGTCAAATATGGTTGGGCTGTTGCATTGATCTGCTTGTTTTCGCTCGTCGTCATTTTCACAGTCATTTGTTGGATGTCTATTTGGTTGTGTAATAGGAAGAAGGACAAGACACAAAGACGCGAATTGATGAAGTATGGCAGCAGTTCGGCCATCTCAACGGTTGGTGGAATGGATTGGATTTCTGGGGTAAACATCAAAATTTGAAACTGACGGGAAAAATGACAAATACTTACAACTAACTATGTGATATTTTTTAAGATAATGTTGGGGTCGAAAACTATGAACTATGTAAAAATTAATATTTGCATCAGAAATGGCTAATTTGTTTGTGAACATATATGTTTCCCATCGTTTTCTTATTCGAATAATGCCGACAAAAATTTGATGGGAAATTAAAAAAATGCAGATTTGATTTGGATCATCTCGATTTGAGGACCTCCGGTGTCAGATTCTATCGTCTCTCCTTGTTAGTCTACAAAATCTATTATTTTTGTACACTCTGACTAAAAATGTTTTTGCTATTCTCATGAGAGACGTGCAAATTGTATTCTTTTTGGAAATTCCCATTATCAATTAATCATTTTCATTGTTTTTTAATTCGTTCACATGCAATTTTTTTTGGTATAAAAAGTGCCCACTGTAACATCAAAATCATATCGAAAGATGTATATTCGAACAACAATCCTTCTAGTCTTCGTTTCTTATTTTTGTTTTGCTGTTGAAGATGCATATCAAGCCGCTCACGAAATCGCTGAAATTATAAGAATTGCGAATGCAAATGATGATCCTGCCTATGACACACCTGTTAACGCATACGATTATCTTTGGTTGTACTATTAATGTCAAATAAAAATAAATGTTTGATTTGTGAAAATGGTTGAGCTTTGAAAAAATTATAGCATTTACTAGTCGAGTTTTGAAAATAATTCTAGTCAAAAAAAATAGAAATCAAAAATTATGTAGGTGCAGTTGAATAAGTTCAAATAGAATAATTTTCGAATCATCAACTTCGATTTTTTCAGTCTTCGCTTGCCTACCCAATTTCCAACGGACACTATCATTTTGGCACTGGACCATTCCAATCACCACCTCTTAATTATCCTACTAAATATTGAATATGTTAAACTATTTCGACCTTCGATTTTTGTTTGTAAATTTCGTTTAGATTTATTCAGAAGAATAAATTTTTTGAAAGCAACAATTATTAAAACAGTTTTATTATGAGGTGACACATTATAGAATCGGTGAAATGTTCAAAACATCAAATAGTACCGGTTACGTTTCTCTGAAACGAAATAAAAACTCTGGGATAAAAGGGAGGTAAGCTCGTTGGGCAGGGTGGTGAGAATAAGCTCATGTTATGCAATAAAATATTAACTGAGAAAAAAAATCTGACCCGTTATTACAAAAAAAAAATTTTAAAAAGTATGGCGAAATATACAAACCCGTAAACAACTAAAAAAAAGGAAAAAGAAAAAAAAAACTATCGTTTGTAGAAGAACTGATCATGATCGGAGTAGTCTTCTGATGTCGGATAGTTTCGATGATTATAAACATCTAATGTGCGATATCCACCATTGTATATTGAATTATTGTTTCGTTGTTGAGTCCAATACGGTTGTTGAACACTACTGTTGTCATAGACATTTGATACTTCATCAAATCCTGAAAAATATTAATAATTAACACATTCTTTCAATTTATATTTTATAAAATTACTTCTCTCTGTTCTATGGAGCGCATTTCGATCCATAGTAGCTGAATGATATTTCAAGGTACTGTTATTTGGTTGGAACATTGAGTTATTCAACAGAAGTGGTTTAGAAGAATGCAATGTTCTGTCACTTGTCCAATCTTGATGTTCTTGTGGTGCTGCTGGTGGTGGCATTCTTGGAGGTGGAGGTGGTTTTGAATCCAATTTCCCATTTCCAGTCTCTTGATTTTTACGGAGCCAGATAATTGCCATAATAACAAATACAATGAAGAGAATAACAATTGGACAGATGACAAGGAAGAAACTATCCGCGGTGATTCGGAAGGAGAAGTCGTAGGCTGTCAGAACTTTGAGTTCGGCAGCTTTGTAGACAATATGACCTTCAGCACTGGTGACCACGCAGATGTACTTTCCAGCATGTTCGTGTTGAACCTTGGTGATTGTTAGTCGATTTGTATACACATTATCAGCATCAGTTGGCATAATAGTTTCGGTTTGAATATGATCCAAAACCAAAAGATGCATACCGTTCGCATGAATAATTGTGGCATTTGGATCTTCCCTTGTTTCCGCTTCCGGATCGGATACTTCTTTCAACCATTTGATCAAAGTATTTTCAGCGGATTTGACTTTACATTGGAATTGTGCGGTATGTCCAGCATAGACACTGATATTGTAGGGTTGATCAATAATTGGCTCGACTGATGGTTCTTGATAGGATGTAGATTCGGTGGTTGGAGGATCGAAATATTCTCCAACTGATACATCAAAAGTGTAGGAAAGTGAACCAAGCGAGTTTTCAACTACACATCGGTAACTTCCAGTGTTTGATGAGTCGACTGGATCAATTCTCATTGATGATATATGCTTATGTGTACCTGAAAAAAGAAAATTTTATAAAATGTTCAACATAATATTTTTCTAAATAACATGAAAACTTTATAAATAAATTATGGGTAGAAACTAACCTTCACTGATTTGAAGATTGTTTTGATACCAACGAATCTCGGGCAATGGATTTCCTTGCGCGGGACAATTCAACTCCAATTTCCCACCGATGTTTATCTTGATTGGACTTCTCCATTCATTGTTCATATCAATCAACCAACTTGGACTTGCTGAACTATTTGACAAAACCAAATAATCTTTGACTGATCCAGCGTGGTCGTTCTCATCGTGGACATGAATGATAAATTCAATTGTTTTGTGTCCAAATCCATTTGTAGCTTGGCATTGATATCTTCCACTATCTTCGAATTTCACCGATTTCATTTTCAATTCTTTGCCATCTTTTGAAATTTTATATCGACTATCCCAATCGAGCTATAAGAAAAACGAAAAGTTTATCTAACATATACATAAACGAAATTGAATTTTGATTGATGATGTCGCACATCTCTTGGGACATGGCTCCTTATAATGGAGTGCATTTATACATGTACATATTTTTTTTTCAAAAAATGTGTCTTGATTCAATCGGCGACACTACTACTACTACACTACTAGTCCTCCCTCCTACTCAATCACATCACAATGATGGATGACCTTGCCACAAAAACGAAAAAAGATCTACAGTAACCCGTCCTCACCTGTTCACCATTTTTCGACCATTGAATCATTACATTATCTTTACCAGTAGCAATAATTGGGCAAACGATTTTGAATTGTTTTTGAGCCAGCGGGACACGAAACTTTGTTTCAACATCGCGCATGCGTGGAGGCACTGTAATTATAATTATTACTGCTGCTGCTGCTATTAGTATTTTTTATATATGCAGATGTTGCTCCTGCTGTGCGTGCTCAAGTATAGTTTTGCTCAATAATTGTGTCATATTATTTAAGGGGTCATTCATTACGTAACCAGCAGATCTTCTGGCATACTAACTTTTGTGCTCTTCATATATTTTCATATATCCTCCGGGTTTAATAAACATATCATATAGTAATATGAAAACAAATATTACTTGACACATTTTAGTTTATTTTTTGGTTCCCACATATTTATTTATTTTTAGGCACAGCTGTATTTATAAAAAGAAGAAAGTGCGCGAGACCTCCTCTTTCCTTCAAGAAGAGGAAAAAGCTGTCTATTTTAGCTAATTGCAAATGGTCATGAAACTTGTAATTTGATGCACAAGAAATTCGACCACCACTTTCCTACCCTCTTGCTCTTTTTACTAATAATTAGTGCAAGACGGCATTGTGGTAGTAAATTAAAAAGGTATCAAATCACCTGCCGATATAGAGAAATAGAGTGAGAGAAAGAGAAAATGGCGGCTTTCTAAAAGATTGTAACTGAATATGGTTGAAAAAGCAGAGGTCTCTCATTAAACACCTGTTTTTTCTCGGCTAGTAATTAGTTGCGATAAGAAAGGAAGAGAACAATGGAGAAAGGTGTGGGTTCATATTGGGAGGAGAAGTCAATATGCTGTTAGGTAATGATGGATGGAACAAAGGTGGCAGATGATGGGGAAGGTGAAAGTTTATAGTGTCGATGAGGGAGGAGATGACAATGTGGATTAGCATTATTGATTTTTACAGGATATGAAAACTTCTTAAGAGTAATAACATTGAGTTTGCATGAGAAAAATCTCAATAAATGTGAGTTTTAGCGGAATTTCACAAAAAAATAGTTTAGGAAAATAGCATAAAGGGATTCAAAATCAATCAACCCTGAATAAAAATAATATTTTCAGAACACACAAAATGTATCATTCTCAATTTACAAAATTTAACTGTAGCGATTTTTCAAGTTAATTTGATATTCACCAGAATTTTGCATTTTCATCCACTTTTGTTCTTTTCTCCTATCGACTTTCAAATCTTTCAAGTGTGAAAATGTTCTTTTAACTTGATTATAAATACATGCCACTTATAAACATTCTAAATTATTCTTATTTCTTTCCTTCATCTAAACTAAATTCAATTGCTCTTCCTTCTACTCCTATCTCACAAACGACAGACTAATTGAAAAAAGCAAATTCAAACCAGCCGACACCTCTTCACCATTCGTTAATTATTTTCTTCGCCCTTCTGTCAATCCAAACCCCTTCCTTTTGAAATTAGCTATAGCAACTAACAATAGGTAAGCATCTGTTCATTCACTACATACTAATATTTATAAAAATAATAAAAATAATAATAATCGCGCAGAGAGACGTAGAGAAAGAAAAATCAACCAAGTTCCGTTTTTGGGTAACCTATTATTATCTCGTCATGCTCTAGATAGATAAAAAATCTATATCTATACCAACCACTATTATAATAAGTACCCTACCAAACAGTACTTGGAAGAGACTATCTTATCTGATTTATGTTCCTCTGATACTACTTTTTTTCTTGGTATGTGACGATGATGATCAAGATAAATTATGCAAAAAGGAAGGAGAGAGGAGAGAAGCTCGGGGATTTGAATGTCAATCAAAAATGGTTTCAAAATGTTTGGGTTGGAGAGTGTGTGCTTGTGTGACGAACGGAAACGGACGTTTTTTGATGGGATTATGTTTTAATCTAGTTTGGATATATTTTGTTGGATAGATATTCAAATTTATACAGCGGTTGAGTGAATTTGAATTTTTCTCACCAAATTAAGAACAGGTGAAAGTTAGGATATTTTATCAAAATTTCGTGAGAAACATGATTAGGATTGAGATTGGAATACGATTTAATAATTGCTTGGCCCTTTTTTGGGTTCAAATTTCGGATATCCAGACATTCCTTGGTTGAAGGAAGAAGTTATTTTCAATCAATACAACAATTGGGAGCGAGATTTGGACAGGAGTCAGTATTACGTCATAGGGAGTTGTAAGAGCATGAGTTGTGCAACAACATGGTTTCTCTGTTTAGAAAGGAGGGAACGTCAGATGAGCACTTTTCTAGATTAGACATTCTTTTCAAAACTTTTCACTACCCTCGTAATGAATTTTTTTTCGAAAAGCATGTTATTCAGAAATATTCCCACAGCTCTTAACAAATTGCCACATCCGCTTCTTCAATCCACCCTCCCTAACAACAACTACAACTACATATGGCAAATTAGCCCTTGACATGTTATGGGTCAAGAGGATTTTCTTGTGTTCAATCAAGCTTCTCTCAAATAAGAAATAATTAACCAACCTCCATGAGCTGCTTCAACAACATTTGGTCGCATTATCAATGCCGATTGAACTATACTTAACGTTAGCAGTATAATTGTGACACCCATTTTTGAATCTGAAAATATCATTTGAAAATGTGTAAAATATAAAAATGTATAAGAATATTTTCATATTTATAAAAATATTGAGGAAAATGTGAAATAAATAGTTTAATCGGTTTAACTCTCAATATGATAAGAAAACTTTTTTTCAGCGCATCAAGCTTTTTTTGTTTAAAAAAATTTTGAAATGAAAACTCACACATAATTTTTATAGAAAAATAATCAAAATTCAGCTTAATCAAAAGCTGCGGTACATCAGAAGACAAATCGCAAAAGACAGAATGATTTATAGACCTTGTAGTCGAGTTGGCGAAATTTTGATTTACGATGTGTGTGTCTATGTCGGACAAGAAGGGGGAGGTGCTTAGGCTCTCGCATGAGACATAGTACGCGAGATGAAGAGGTTCAGAGAAACGCTGACCAGTTAATGAAGATGGTGGCAGAAAGGGGAGACGAAGGCGGGATTTGAGGATATACGGTGGATTCTTGAATTTTTTCTGGAGCAACATTTTGAGAGAGATGAGAGAATTATTATGATGGATTATGAAATTATTATTAATGAAAAATAGGTTGTAATAATTTTTGAATGAAGTATGTTTCAAAATGTTTTGAGATTTGATGGTTATGTGTAACATATGACAAGAATTTTTTGAAGATAAAAATTCAAAATATATCTGCTACCAAATTTGATCTAGTCAATTAACATCTGACAAGAACTTTATGTTACATGAAACTTTGAGGGAGAAATCAAAGCGTATGTTCCAAGAAGTTCAGTAAACTTACTTCAAAAATGATAAATTTTCCTGATGTTAGTGGTTCCGGGTGTGACTCTCTCAGTCTGTCGTATCAGGTTAAAGTTGGCACTGGTGATTGCAAAATATACTTTTGGGCAATCAAGTCATTTTTCTGGATGTATTTTAAAGGTTTAACAACACTCTAGAAAATCAAGAAACAATTTTTAAAAAAAACATTCTCTCGAAGAAAACAAAATGTTCTTATTAAATGGATATTTGAATGAATTTTTAGAAATTTGCCTAATGAAGAATGTAATTTTTGAAAAACACCTGACAGTCCAATGTTTTTACCAGTTTTTTTGGAAACTTTGACTTGACAGAGAGCTGCAAGAACATAACTTTATAATAGTCGAGTGAGTATTTATGAGAATTTTGCACCTGTTTTTTCCTGAATTTCTGAGAAAACTACTGGAAATTCTAGATTTTTTTTTGTATTCAAACTAAATGTAACTTGTTTACGTAAAACAGCGAAAAAATGAATTTATAAATATTAAATTATTATTTCCATCAACTTTAGTAAAGTCAAAACCAAACTTTGTTTTTGTTGTTGACAGCTTAGTAAAAAAACAAGGTTTTTGCTGTTCGAATCAAAAACATAAATAGAGCTCATACTTTTTGTAAAGTATATACATATTTTAGGGAGTTGAGCATGTTCATGCTTGACCAACATTATTTCGCAATTATTTACAAATCATTCACACTTGAATTCATAATCAAGTTGTCTTTAGAATTTTGTTGAATATACATGTTTACTACTATTTTTACTACTACTACTACTAAAATTCCTAAATCAAACAAAACAACATAAGCCAATAGATAAATAAACTTCTGTATAAGGAAGTTGAGAGGACAACTAAATTGACTTATCTTCAAGGAGCCTTCTTTTAGTTTTTTGAGAAAAAATATCAAGGAGAAAAAGAATAAGTGTGATCAAAATCTTAAAGTGCTCAATCATTTGAAATGACAGCTCAAAAATATTGTAACAATATTGAGCCCAAAAAAATGTTTCTTCTAATTTCTCATTTGTTTGCAAATACATATTTCTGTATGTATGTATGTGCCATAACACATACTTGTAAAAAAAAGCAGGTGTCAAGGATTCATGGGATCTAATCTTAAATAAAATAATCCTCTCTAGGTGGAGTGGGGGCAGATTATAATTTGCACTTAATGTGCAAAATAAGACTGTAAATAAGCTGATTAGTGTACTTTGACTGGTAGATAAAATAATGGGAGGAGAAAAAAATTTGGAAATTTATCTATTTATTCATGTATCATCTTGTCTACCTACCTATCGTAAATAAATAATATGAGGACCGGAAGAAGTAGGATCAATAAGAAGAAAAGGAGACTTTTATTATTATGAACTTACTTATGTTCAAGAGTGTTTAACCTGAAGGGATCAGATGACAGAGAGAAGGAATAAACAAGATAAATAATTGAGGTAAAATGTGGTAAATAAGGTTAGACAGGTGGGTGAAAAGGAGGAGCAAGATGAATAATTTAGAAAAGGGAAGCAGGGACTATGAGATGCATAAAATTTGAAAATTAAAAACTGACCAATTTCTCGACTCGTACCTTAATTTAAAAAATATGAACTCAACGGTACACATATAGTTGAAAAATGGGTAACTGTGAAAAACGGAGGTCAAGCCGAAAACCAGATAACATTTTGGAAAATTTAGTTAAATCAACGTAATTGAGGGATTATGAAATTTATTCCAGTTTTTTGGAACAGGCGTTCAAAAAATTCTAAAATTAAATCTAAAAACAAAAAACACTTTTGACAAATAAATTTCAGACTTAACATGAACAAAATCCTTTTACAGTTTTGAAAATTTTTGAAAAAAATACTCACAAAAACTACACATAATAAATTGGTTTCAAAATTCAGAAATTATTTTTTTAAATCACGATGAGAATTTAATTAAAAAACTAAACTTCAGTATCAAAAAGTAATTTCAATGTTCCACATAAACCCATATAAAATAATAACAAGTACCGTTCAACACACCATATAAACAATATAAAGTTTATATTATCCTACAGTAGTACTGGTACTCATATCAAACTCGTGACCTTTTCCAGAAGGAGTAGTCTGTTAATCGTTCTGCCATACATGTACTAAACATATTTGCTCAACCAATCTCATATTTACTAAAAAACGACAAGAAAAGCATCATCCACACCAGATGAGGAGAGGAAGATCAGATATACTACACCACCTTGTGCACTTCATATATACAGGGTGTAGAGAGGGGTACTTGGATTGGTTTTTCAAGTGATGAGAGTGCACGGGGTCAGTATTATACATATTATATGTATGTTTTATGAATATATGCACTTATAAGGGTGAAAAATACAACATGTATGTGACAAATGATAGAAAGAGAGGGAATCTATTGAAAAAAATCATGCAGATATTGACCGGGATGAAAACTGATTGCCGTTGTTCGAAATTTTTTTTTATCCTACAACTTCCGCTCTATAACCGAAATAAAAACGATTCTGTTTTTTTCCCTGTTTTTTGGTAGTAAAGTGACTAAACTCATGTTGAAACTGTTCTTAGAAGTTTTATTTTTCAATATTTTTTCATACAAATAATTTTAATTCACACTGAATCTCTTGTAATCGATATTTTAATTTCTTTCAGTTTTCACACTTTTTATCTAAAAATTCTCCCCTTCAATTTTTCATCGTAAAAGTTGTTTATCATTCTATATGATCTGACCACATTATGAGAATATAAGTTGCGAAATCTTCTCTTCTCTCTCCTTTTCTTGTTCACTGCCCACACACAGAACAACAAACACATGATGGGCATTGCTGTCTACCGATAGACATGCAGACATGTCCGAGTGGTTAAGGAGTTTGACTCGAAATCAAATGGGCTCTGCCCGCGTAGGTTCGAATCCTGCTGTCTGCGAATTTTTTCGATTTTTTTTGGAAAGATGGTTTTGAAAGAAATGTGTTTTTTAATCGTCAGAAACGTTCAAAATCTTTTAAGGGATTTCTGAAAATTGTATAAAAATAGAGTAAAACACACAATTCATTATTTCTTAGTACCGTTTCGGAAAAAAAATCATCAAAATTGTTGCAAATGTGTCATGACAAAAGATTGATATTTCAGAAACTTAGATAGTTTTAGAATGTTATAAATTATATGGTTTTTCTGAAAGCCATATTCACAATTATCAGTTATTATAAATTCACTAATGAAAAGTTTTCTTCCTAGTTTTATTTTTTTTTTTTGGTTTGAATTCAGGAAAACTATACTTCATCAACAGGCAGAACTAGTTTCCATAGTACATATATAAGTTAACAAATAGGGATAATGGTTCTCAAGAAAACAGCTGGAAATATACAAAAAACTTGGTTACATAGCTATAAAAAATTAACACCATCATACATTGCAAAATTTTGAAATTTAATTGAGTTTGACCAAAATCCTCTCAACGAATAATTCATATTTTAGTCGTAAAGTAAAAACAGGAAAAGAGCGCGCAAGGTGCTAAAAGGTTTGGTTGGCGAGGTAACGGAAGTGAGCGGCGGTAAGCGGTTTTGATGAATAATAGATGTTCAGGTAGAGAGGAAATAATAATAATAATAATAATAGTTTGAGGACAGGTGAAATGAACGTGAGGGATATACATAAATAATAATAAAGAAAACGTTTAACTAAAAATCTCAATAAAAGAGAAAATGGCAAATATATCCGGTAAAATAAAAACAATAAACACATATGGACATCTGGAACACATTTTATAAAAGTAAACAAATCCAAAAAGTCGAAAAAAGTCGAAAAAATATATAAAAAATGCATGTATAAGAGAAAAACTTGTCAGAAAAAATAGCATTAATGATGAGGAAAAAACGTTGTACAAGTTTAATGAGAGCAAATCTATCAAATTATTAAAATGTGTTGGTGACAGATATGACTGCTGTTGTTACTTGCTTATGCTTATTCTCATCATCATAATTTAATAATGTGCAGGTTGGAAGGGGAAGACATTTGAGCAGGTGGTTTTGAGGCAAATGTGTTGAATAGATGTAGTTTTGGGAAGAAGAGCAATATGTTAATGGGTTTTATTAATATACAAGACATGTTTTGTTTATTTTGGAGGGAATGGTGAAAATGGATGGATGTGTGAACAAGACTACAGAAAGTGTGACACCTATTATTAATAAAATACTGGGGTTCATGAGGATATTTTCCGGTTGTAATACATATTTGGCTTATTTTGAAAATGATTCGAAGATTTTCAAGGATTTCTCGACTATGAATTTACGTGCTTCAAGTTTTCGAGTTTTTTTTTGCTCAATAATTATTTTGACATTTTCGGTCAGATGAAAACAAGACACATACCACAAAACATTCTGAAAACTCTTTTGAATTTTTTCCAAAGGTTAACCAAGATAATAAACTCTAAAACTTCAACTTCTCTAAGAATCTTCAAATCAAGAAACGTTTTTTTTCATCGTTTTTTTTACAAGAATTTTAAACAAGTCTGCTGATTCTCAAGTTTAGTTTTTTTTTTGTTTTAATGTTCACAACTAATCAAACGAACAAAAACTGTTTATTCCATCAGAATCGTGACATTCTCATTCCAAAATTCATTTCGTTTTCCCAAGAAAATCTGAAAAAATAAACTGTCTCTTCTATTAAAGAATTTAGAGAAGCGGATACTTCTCCGGATTCCATTCTCACAATAAGAACAACCACAGGTGTTAGAATTCTAACTCTGTATTTGTTTAATGAATTTAATGATTCCAATCAGATGAATTTTTTCGTTTCCATGGGGAGGAGGCCGCGAAACATTGAGTTCTAATTTACGTTACACGCTTCAAGACTAAGAAACTGTAAGAATATGTGGAAGCATCAATTTTCTCAAACAGGAAACACTTCAAAGTTTCGCTCAAAAGCGGAAGAAAAAGTTCGAATAAATGTTTTGGTGATTTTACAAATTTTCAAAAATAACCGCTGATCAAGCTGGACCAGTGATTTTACTGTTTTCAGTATGTATATTCACCCACAAAGTCTCTATTCATAATTGAGCCCATTAGAATACTTCAACAAATCTCATTTGGAACTAAGACAGAAGAGTTCCGAGTTGTCTTTGTCAAGGATTCTCTTTTTTGTACTCTTGTATTCTAATCATGATGAAAACAATCTCACTTGCATCGGTTGCAAGGATTTTGTTACTATACACCGCAGTTCACTTTTTATTAATTTGGGTCAGATTTGTTTTTTTTACTTATGAAATATTTTTTGTTTGTTTTTCAAACTCAAAATTTATATCAGTTTTTATGCAATCATTTTATTCAAATAAATCAGTTAAGAATCTTCGACTGTGAAGTCTCTACAAAAGTGGATTAATGTATCACTAAAAAGTTTTTCTTCACAATTTGCTACAAAAATCTCAAAAATAGCACAACAATTTTCAATAAATAGATATGGAAGTTTAAAAAAACACATTTGTTATGTAAATTACAATGTCATATCATTCTGGTAGCATATTTTCTTCCAAATCATCAAAGTTCTCATCAGCGCCATTATTTCGACGATTTCCACTTGTTTTTGGACGTGGTGCTGATGTTCCAATCGGATCCGAATATGAATAATCTTCAGCTCCTAAATTATGGAGTATTTTTTTAAATATCAAAACGGATCACTCTAAACTTACTCATATCTCTTTGAGAAACTGTGAAAGGTGTGTTATCTGCTGAAGACAGCAAAGATAAATTGCCACTAGTTTGTCTCGCACCAACTGGTGAACCAGTATAACCACCCGAAGGTGGTTGAGAGAATGAATGATTTGAGTTTGCAGAATTACGTTTACCTTGACTTGAATCTGTTTCACGTTGAATTCGGAGTTGACGAACTCTGTAACAATTATACTTTTTTGAAAATTTTCTAAATATATTTTCTCACTTTTCAGCTTTTTCAAGTTTATCAGAATATTCTCTAGCTTCAGGCATCCCAAGGTCACTAGTAATTCTGACCAAAAATTTGAGGCATTCAATGTTTTGAGGGAACTTTCTGTGAATACTTCGATATAACTCCAAAGCTTTCTGATAATTTCCAGATCTTCTTTGCGACGAAGCCATCATAAGCTGCCATTTGATTTCATTAGGTCTGAAAAATTTTTTATTAAATTTTTTTTAAATGAGATATTCACTTACTGCATGATGGAAGCCTTCTCAAAATAGTTAGTTGCTTTTTCAGAGAATTGATTTTCTATATAATACGCTCCCATCCATTCAATAACTCTCATATTTGATGGGAAATATCGATAACTCTGAAAAAAGTACATTTTTCAATGACTCTAGCGATAAACTTACGTCATAATGGCATTGAAAAGCCTGTGTCTTGTCACCTTCAGAATCGAAAATTCCAGCAAGTCTTTCTAAAATGGATGGATCATTTGGTACAAGGCTGTTGGCTTGACTGTAGAGTTCAATTGCTTGAGCGGAATCTTCCAGACTCTCATAACTAAAAAAAGACAAAGTTGGTTCATTTTGAAAATAGGATCAAGAAACTTACATGGAGGCCAGTTGGCAAATAACTTGAACATTATTTAGCAAAATATTATGAAGCTTGTAGAAATATTCGAGTGATTGTTCGATGTTACCTTGTGCCTTTGAAGCCAATCCCAAATTGAACAAAGCTTGAACACAACTCGCATCATTGTTCAAAGCTTCTCGATAACAATATGTCGCTTTTTCCAAGTCGCCACTCAAATATGCAATATTACCCTGATTGACAAGAGCATATGCATTATATCGATCCATTGATAGTGCTTGTTCAGCGTATTGTTGTGCATCAGCAAGTTTTCTTCCACCTTGAAGCAAACGGAGCATACATAAGTTGTTGGCAGCTGCACTGGCAGTTTTTGAATCTTGGGAGTTGAACACTTTTAGCACTTCAATTGCTTTATCGATATCTCCATTTTTCATCATTTCCCCGGCTTTTGTCATTTCTAATTCTGTTGCGAGACTTGCATGGACGGATTGTTTCAGAAGCTCGATACACCATTCATATCCAATTTGATATCTGAAAATTGAAAAGTTGGCACTAAAAAAAATTAACCATACCTATGATATGGAGTTCATTTGCAAGAAAGTTCAGGAATTATAATGGAGAGGGATTTTTCAGAGTTTTCCAGATTTGTTTCATTCGAATCTACTTGAAATTTTAACGTAATTGTTTAGTTTCTAGAAGAAATGATTAAATTTGTCTAAATTATAGTTGATGCTGGATGGAATCATGATCTGACTATTTTAGATTAAACTCAAAACCGAAGTTCAGTTTTATTGTGCTTCAAAACGATGTTGATTGAGAAAAAATAGGATTTCTTCTTTAATCGGAAACTATCATATTTTTTCATGAAACAACCTGATATTTAATGGAAAATCGCAAAGTAAATTTTTTTATATGGTTCTAATGAAAAAATTTGATCACTCTCTGAAACTTCTTCAAAATTTGTAAATACGATGAATTCTTACTCTGGTGCAATAACAGGGCTGATAATTTTCACAGCAGTGATAATTGCTCTCTCCGCGTCGCCCTTTTTCTTTTTCTCAAGTCCGTGAAGTGTATCAGAATTCAAAGTCTGATTGAGAAGTACATCATCGTCATCTTTTTCTCGTAGAAAATCATCATCTTGAATACTTGGAATATCCACAAGTTTGGTGAATGCCTCTCTCATTTTCTCAGCGTCTTGAACACAGAAGCTCACCAAAACTGAAATAATTTGAGTTAGAAAGTGTTCAATTGATGTGGAAAGCTTACCTAAATTCAAACCGGTTGTAAAATCGGCTCTTTCTTCAACGCAATGTTCGAACGTGTTCAAAGCATCATCATAATTGCCCATTCTCACAAAAGTAACTCCGATATTATTCAAGATTTTGATTCGGGTTTCCTTTTGAATACTTGGGACCTGATCAAGAGCCATTCGATAGTATTTGAGAGCTTTCGTGTAGTCTCGTTTTCGAAAGTAGATGTTTCCAATATTGACTTTGAGGCGTCCGGAGTTTGGGAACATTTTGTTTTTCACAATGATTTCGTAAGTGTTGATAGCTTCATTTGTCATATCGTTTTGTTCATACTGAAAATAGTAAATGAAAACCAAACATTAATTTTAGGAATCACGAAATATCTAATGTTTTTTTTTTCAAAAATTATCAATCTAACCTTTTCTGCAAGGTTGAATAAAACATTGAATGTCAAATCCAAATTCAGTGTTTCGACAAGTCCATTTTGCTCCTTATATTTGACCACAGCTCGTTCTCTTCTTCCTGCTTCTTTAGCCTTGTCCAATGCTTCTTTCAGATTTTTCTTCGCTGAAGCAGCCATTGATTCCTTCAACATTTCACTCACTTTTTGTTCCATCACGCGGCATTTTTCTTCAACTCTATAAATCAAAGTATGTAGTTAAAAACATCAAACAAATTTGACTCACTGCAAAATTGAGTTATCACTGTTTGGAGTCCGGTCATTTGCTTGAACTGAAAATACTACTTTCAAAATTGTTTCTGTGAAACAATGACTCACATTTGTTGGCAAAACTTGTATACCCGGCAGCTCTTACAGCAGTCATTGGTCTGATTGGCTCATTGTTCATTGCCATAGCAGTCCGACCTCCAGCGCGACTTCTTCCCACACTTTGAGTTGGTGGAGGTTTTCCATGAGAAGATAATGGATCACGCCAACCCATCTGAGATGTAGTCTATGAAAAATTGAATTTACAGTCTGAGCATAGTTCTGGAACTAACCGGTCGTCTTCCGTGACTTGATCGAGCAACAGCTTGTTGGAATTGAGAATTTTGAGTGAGATTCTGAAAAAAAAAATTTCACAAAAATGAGCCTTAAAATGAACACAAAAAATTTGAAAATCGGATCCCAAACACGGACCTTTTCAGAATTTTTTTAAAGATTCAAATCTCTTGTGAATAAAAGAAAAACTTTGATAGACGGTCAAAATAGATGACAATAAAATAATTTATCTATTTTTTTTTCAAAATAGTCATGAAATGTGGGAATCGAGGGTATTTATATCCGGTTCCGTATCAAAAATTTTAATCTTGAAACTATGAAAAAACATTGGAGAGTGTTTTAACAAAATAAATAACTACCAAAGGGAATAAAAATTTTACTATAGAAAACATTTTTTTCTCCTGAAAATCTTGATAACTCCTTTTTCCAACCTGCAAAATTCATAATAAAGTCCCGAACCCAACATACCTGTATGTCGTAAGTACTATCATACTCATCAAAACCACCATAAAAGTCATCATCATCATTTTTGCCAGACATTTCCACCAATATAGCGAAAAGAATACGAGAATATGAAGAACACTTTGTTCTCAACCACTTGCTGTCATGGCAACTGGCAAACGCACGAAGAGGGGGAGAGGGGAGTTGCCAACATATTGGAAATGTTTATTGTTTTTTCGCAGGCAGGTAAGAAATTATGATAGATAATTGTATTTTTTGAATGTGATTTTTGAATGAAATTTCTTTAGAATTTTAGTGAAAACAAGAGTTTGAGAAAAAATGAGAAATACTCTGCGGATGTAAGAATATTCGGTTATTTTCAAGTGTTCAATTTTTTCTCACAGCTGGTTGCAAACTTTTAACTGTCACGGTCTAGACATTATGACCATTAAATTTTGGTTTATCAAGTTCCTGAGCAGAACTATCCATTATTTTTTAAATATGAGCTTTTTTGTTCATCTTCTTCTTTTCCCCACTTTTATCATATGCCAACCCCAAAAAATTCACGAAATGACTCTCGTCGACACGATTTTACATGCAGTTTGGCAAAACGTACCAGGCTTTATTGAGACCCGCAAAAAAAGTATGAGTAACTATATTTATGATGAATTCGAGTTCACTGATTGTGATGGAAATACACATGATCGCAACGAGTTTATCAAACGTTTTCTGGGTGACGAAAAAGGCAAAAATGAGTTTCCACAAATAACTTATACTCAAATGGTTCATTCACCAATTAATGTGAAAATTTTGACTCAGAAAAGGACCTACCCTTTTAATTATGATTATGAAACAGAAATGATTATTGAACCGTATTTTCTTTTTGATACCGAAATTTCTGGTATTGATGGCCGTGTTGGATTTGCATCGCGGTTGGCAGGCAAATATTCCGAATTTTTCGTGTTGGACAAAGTGATCCAATACAACTGCTCCTCCGTGAACAACGGGTCAATACTCTTCAAAAACTATGCTCACCAAATCAAAGTGCAACGATTTTTTAACAATATCAAAACATCTGCTGAGCCAGCCAGTTATTTTGATAATGAATTCACTCTTTACTTTTGTGCTAATGAGAAAATCAAAAAACCTATTGAAACGTTCTTCAAAAATGTGACTAATGGATTGAAAGTGATAAACGTTCAGGCAACATACTTTTCCTGATTGGTGACATGAATTTCACAAAAAAAAACATGGGAACATCCGAATGACATTCAGTATGGTCAATGTGGTTTTTCATTTTCATTTTGTTTTTTGAACATAGTTAATCATTAATTTTTCGAACAATGTCGTGTCAAGTAATGAGACTCATTGTTTAGAGAACATGTAGCATTGTTAAGACGAAAAAATGAGACCATGAAAGAGAACCAATATTTCCTAGAAAATGTAATACAGAAAACTTCACCAAATATCAAAAAAGTTTTATAGTCAAATAATACAATAAAATCGTTTAAAAATATCAAATCGAGATTTGGAATTTCTCACGAGTTATCAAATCGAGATTTGGAATTTATCACGAATTTTTTCGTCCCCACAATACATAGGTTTAGTTTTTTTATATTTAATGAAGATTTTATCAGAAATTTAGGTTTATTAAAAAAAATCATCGATGTAAAGTGTTTGTTTTCAGAAAAAGAACCAACAAACATTGAAATAAAATTCTAGATATTTGGTAAATTTATTAGTTTTCAAACAATTTTTACTCGATTTTAGTTTTAAAAGTTTTGAAAAGATGATTTTTACAATTTGACAAAGAATTTTCGTACGGAACCCTTATTATTCATCTATTATTTGTAGTATTTTTTGATTCCGTATGTATCGCTGTGAGTTAATTATAAGCTAACAAACATATATACGCAATATTCTACCATAATCCCCCTATATGTCGGCTGCATCGCAATATGTTTCCGGCTTGCGCAATATTTTCTTCATTTTATTTATTCAAAGCAAAAACATGACAAGTGCAAAAACAAAGGTGGGAATCATCGATAAAGCCGATGAAGATAATGTGCAAAATGGCAAATAAATTTGGATTGGTCTCTCAACGGCTTCGATCACCGTGTTGAAAGATTCAAATCCACATGTTTGCTCAATCGCCGGGCGAATGCAATCGATGTAAGATTGAACGGCGCTGAAATATATTTTCACAAATTTTTGTATTCTTAAATATATCTATTTTCTTACAAGCATGCTCCCGCTCCTGTCGAATAATCATTATACATTTGCTCTGTATTAGTAGCCAAATGTGCAAAACTAGATTCGCACGTTGCGATCTCTTGACTTTCAGCAACAGACAAATAACAATTCCAATTATTCAACATAGCTGAAAATAAGATATCAAAAGGCAGGTTAAATTTGAACCTTACATTGATAACCTTCTCCACAAATATATTCTAAAACCACATCAACAACCGAATATCTCGACTTCATTGGCTCATGAGAATAACAAGCTTGTTTGATGTAGCTGCCTCCCAAGCAACTGTTGAAACGAGAATATGCACTGGAAACAATATTTCTTTTAAAGATTTTTATGGTATTACCTACCTGCACATTTGAACAAAATGGATCTGGGAATGACTTTTTATCTCAGAAAGAGTTGTTTGTTTTCCGGATGATCCAAAAATTCCCATTTTTGAAAGTTCATCTGCACAAGTAGCGATTTTATTTTCCGCCTGTTGATCACATGTTGAACCATACGCCACATTTCTCATCAAACTGTTAGTTTCAATTCCAATAGCTAGAAAAAAATATTTCGATTATTCCTGATTATTTCACAATTTGTTTCGATATAACCTTGAGTACGAAACTCGAAATATAAAAATGTTCCGGTTTTGACAAGATTGAAGGAAATAGATAAAACAACGTGTTCATATTTCATACGTTCGTGAAAGCACATACATATGTGTTTAAAATCCACTTGCGTGTTTTTTTTCATGTTTTCAGATATGAAACTTGCTGTCATTGGGTCTTTTCCTGTTTTTAAATTTCAAAACTGACTATTTAGAGAATCTTCACATATCAAGTTATCTGAACTGTTTCAAACTAATTCTGACATCGAATACTCGGGAAAATATAAGAAAGAATTTTTGCGAATTTTCTTCCAAGTTATTTTTCTATTAACTTCAGAAACCTTTGTTTCTGATGTGTTTTTTTCTGGAAAAAAATATGAACATGTCCTTTTGAATGAATATTTTTTTTAACCCTCGCTCCTGATCTGATGGTTTGTGAACAGAATTGTTTATCGAAATCTCCTTTAATTTTTTTAGAAAATATGAAGTTTTGTTTTTTGGAACACTTTCATAGCAGCCAAGAATCAATTAACTTCCAGAACTCATAAAAATTATAAGCACCATTAATCATATTTATGTACACCCAATCAAAAAAAACCGACAAACGCTATCTTATCACTCACCATCAACAATAACAATAACACTAGCTAAAAAGAGCAGAGTAGTACTCGTCATCGTCGTCGTAGATTAGTAAAATGAGAAAATGAAGTGATCTGTCAGAAGTACTTCCTCGTTATGTTTTCTTTACCAACGCCTCGGGTGTCAAAAGGCGTATCATCCTTACGGTCACTTTTGTAAATATCCTCCACTCATCCCTTTTCTCTTGTTTGAGAAGTTGTACATGTTTGTACTCGTGTGTTTGTGTGTCTCGAACTTTGACAGATTTGAGAAATCAACTGTTTATTTTTGTTTCTTCTTTTTTCTGACAAGAAAAAATACATAAATACAATGACTGACTTGAACCATAACTACCCGTATTACTGAAACCAAAACAATAATATGCTACTATGAAAAAACATCGGGATATAAAAATTGAGAGCTATAAAATTAATTCCAGTCGAACCAGTGATTGACCAATTGGAAGAACCTTTTGTTTTCTGGTGCGTAGAATTCTTTAAGGGTGTGAAGAACTTCGGATTTCACATCTGGATGTGGTCTTCCTTTGGTTTTCCCAAGACAATGCAATTCGCCATCAGGTTTTCTCACACATGGAAACTTTTTGATTGGGTCGATTCCAAAGTTTGTTGGTTTAGCAACTGAAAAAATCACTTTGAATTCAATTAATGGCAAGAATAAATTTACCTGGTGTCAATCCCAAGAATTGTTCAGTTTTGCTCACTTCCTCAGCAGGATCAGTGATCAACTTTTCACCATCCACAATATGTATATTTTCCATTGGAAAATTGTCTAACCATCGTTTCATATGTTTGTGGTAAACACCAATACGGATTGCACCCCATCCGGCATTAACACCACGAGTTTTGGTGGTGCAATTGGCTTTCAACCATATTGCACAATTTCCGACTGCCATTTCCTCGAAACTTGGCATCAGGCCGAGACGTTTGCGTTTTGATGAGGATTGGGTGTAGTCTGAAAAAAGAAAATTGCAATTCTGTTACCTCTACTACTATGATATCGAAATTATTAAAAAACCAACTTGCTTGAAAACATCAGCTTTAAAAATTTTTTCACTTTTTTAATTTAATAGAGAAAAAATTTACTTGTGGTTTCATTTTTGACTGGATCTCTTTAAAAATAAAAGTTTTTGTGGTGTGAATTGAACTTCAACAATTAGAAATATAACTTCAGCTCAAATTGACACTTTTGATTATTGAAATATTTTTTGGATTCTCATTGTCAAAAATTACTACTGGCTTTCGGCATTTTGTGTAAAACATGTCATAAAATGATTTTCAGCTAGGTTGTCTGGAAATTATTTTCAAAATCTATGATACCTTACCTGAAATTGCTCTCGTCACCGGATCTCTAACAACAATAATAATTTTCGTCTTCGGATTCAACATTTTGATTCTCTCCGGCGCATTTTTACTATGAAAATATGCAGGACTTTTCTCAATCGTCAATTCACCATCCATTGTTTCCGGCATTTGTTCCCTGCAACAAAGAAAATACAGTAGGCAGAGAATTGTATTACAATTATATCTAATCTACCCCTCTCTCTTTTGTTCTTTTCCGCTATCTGCAATTCAAGTTACGCAACTTCTCATTCTACCGCGAAGGTGAAAAAAGAACCGTATATCATTGACTGCTGTCACTTTGTGAGTCATTATATATATATTCACATTTTTCCTTTTGTTGAATGAAAAGGTTTATCAAAAAATTTTGCGGAACGGGAAAAATAGAATAATAAACATAATTGATTCTCTAGATCTTGCCGATTTACTACCACTACAGTAGTTTGAGAGAAAGAGATTCGATCATAAAATTTTACGAGCTGATCAGAACGCAATAAAAATAAGGTGTCGGAAGTCTTTTTTCTTGAAAAACATTCTCCCAATTTTCATAAGACATGTGTTATTTGCTAATTATTGACCAGTGGTTTAATTATCATGTGTGTGTATGTGTGTCGGCTCCAATCTGCGCATCTCTCCTTCTCCCCCTTGTTCCCCACTCATGTCACAAAATAGATCACATTTCTTTGCTCTCTGGTGCAAATCAATTTATGTAACCTGTTGCCAAGACAAGAAAGAGCAGAACACCTATGAATCAAAGACAATTTGCCGACTGATCCGGAGACAAATTCGCGTTGGAAGATTTATTTGCTTGTTGAGATTGCTGACAACTTTTTTAGCGACCACCCACTGTGAAAAAGTTGGAAAGGAAAGGTCGGAGGATGGGTGAAATATTACTTTTTTTGAGATAGAAAGATAGAGAAGTTTCAGTGAAAGTATGAGGACAAGAATGATTTTTGTGAAAAAAGTTGCTTCGAATTCAGAAATTATTGAAAATCAAGACTGAGAAAGTTCGGAATTGAGGTGGAAATATTTTTTTTTTCAAAAAATATTTTGAAAAATTAAAAAAGCAATTCTCAATTTTTTAGTGAATTTGTATTTATTTAAAAATATTTTTATTTTGTAGATTTGGTTAATTTTCGGATAGTTTTCAACGTGCACCACTTGGTTTACATATAAAATTTAATGGAAAAAATACAAAACTTTGCAGCGACATATTTTTACTAACAGAACTTAATGAGCGATGTTCGTAAATTGGTGAAAACTTTCAAAACATTTTTTTCATGAAGTTGTATTTCTTTCTGGAAAGTCAGACAAGTTTGTCACACTTTGGTTCAAAAACTTCTCATTGACCTTTCTCGCGACACCTGATAATTAATGACTATCCACTAACTGTTATATATTCCTAGTCTAATTGATTCTCGATGATATCCAATCCAATAAATCCATCAACAAATGACAAAATATATGACTTCTCATTATTGCTGACACATTCCCTCCAATCTATCTATTACCTTCCCGTCGCGTCATTAAAACTTCAATCATTTTTTGGAGAAAAAGAGGGTACCCGTCAATGTTACACCGCAAATGACCTCCTATTCGCGCATCTTGCTTGGCTGAGCTTGGTGAACAGGAAAAAATGCACGATAAAACATATCTACCGCTCAGTATGGAGGTTGCGTAATAATTAGGCAGCAGAAGAAGCCTTTTTGTGTATGACAAAAAACCGACGGATTTTTTCTCTCTTTTTCTTTGGGACCTAATTAATCGGGTTATAAGTGGTGTTGTATACAGCTGGTACTTGACAAAGAATAATATTAGTTTCGGCCGGCGGGATGGAAAAGGACGAAAAACTCAATTATCGAGGAAGGACGAAAGATAATCCGTTTGAAATTGGAAGAACTGCTGAGACACAAAACCGCTAGTTTTTGTGAATGTGTAATTGCAATGTGCGGTATTTTAGTTAGCTACTGATGTTTCAATGGATATACATTTAAAAAAAGGTATTCGTATGATGTAACCCGCATTTTCAACATTCTGAAGTTTTTTTTAAATGGAATATTTGTAGACTACCATCCTATAATCTAGAAGAAATCATAGTATAGAAATGCTCTGAAAACTTATTAGGATCTTGAGGAAGAATTTTTCAAAAAAGAGTGACAAAATTTTCATATCCAATGTTTTTTCATGGAGCAGTTATTGGAATAATACAGTAAACGACTGTTTTGTCGAGCCACCTACAGTAACATTTTATTTGAACGCGGTAATTCAAATGACAAGATAATTGGAACCATAGTTATTTTATTCAACCTTTGAATAAAATTTTCAAGGTTTTTCTGTTTTGAATCGTCCCAAACCTTCTTCCCTAAACGTCAAGCTTTGAGCCAACTCATAAAACTAATATTGACAAATAATCTATCATGATGATCTGCTGCACAACAATTACTCATATAACAAACCAACTAAATAATAATAAAAATACAGGTGTTTTCTGGCAGACACACGCTAAAAGGGCAGGTGACACCGAAACAAACACGCTTAGAATTTCTAATATCCAAAACACATAAAGTAACCAGATACTAAGACACGACTCCCAGTAGATGAATTAATCAGCAAGGAGTGGAACCTTTGGGAGAGAAAGACACAGAAAAAAGAAGTCGTTAATCTTGCGCATTCAAAAAGTGACGACAAATTGGTGCGCCTGTTGTTTTTCGGGGGTAAAGGAACGCAAGAGGATTTTGTAATGATTTTTCTCGAAAATTTATGGATTTTCATTTGAGTGTGATATTTTTATGTGTGGCTCACAATTAGCCGAATTGAAAGATTTGAAAGAAATGAGGTGTAAGATTTTAATAAGATTTCGTATAATGTATATAGGTGTCCAACTTACTGCGCCAAAACATACTAGATACTAAGGCGCCAATTAGTCAAAACACCACCTAGCCTGATCTTGACAACCCTTCATTCAATAAATCTTAATAATACATTTCTCAAACCCTGTCATTTCCATATATCACTAAAGACCTTATTCGTCGAATTTTTCCCAGAAAAAGCAATAAAAAACCGCTGGCGCCATACGGTCTCCCACCCACCACCATGTTTTATGATCCCAATCTAATTAAGCTACTTGTTTGCCCTTTTCTCTATAGGATACCTGAATGGCGTAATCAAGAGGGTGAAGCTAATCTCTTTACATATATAAACATATACTCACCTGTACCATTCTAAACCCTTATTGAAGTTCTTATCGAAGAAATGCACTTCTGGTCCAGGAGCTTTGACGAGAGGATTGATTTTTAAAAATTCTAGCAGGGCACGTGTTCCTGCTTTTTTGACTCCAACTATGATCGCATCGGGGAATTTCTTCTTTGGAATATTAACTGGCAAAGGAATAGTCCATGATATATAAAACATATGAAACAGTAATAATAATCGATAATTCATCTGAAAAAAAAACAGAATTGAGCTCAAGCTACCACAAAAAAAATGAAATGGATCACGCGAATTTCCGGAAACACAAGAATTTTGAATGAAAATTTTTTACATCCAACAACAAATAGAAAATGAGATGATGATGGTAAACAAACACAACACAAAAAATATTAATATTCTCAAAATGAAAAAAAAAAAACGGATTTCTTCAGATTTTCCTGATCCCGCCTCAAATTGACGAGAACGACTACTAATCACACTCAAGTGAGACCTGGGAAGGAGAAAAAAAGGAGAAGGAGGAGAAGGAGAAGAGGAGGAAAAAGGGGCGGAACCAGAAATGTTGGGGGTGATGGCACAGTATTATAGGGCTGGTGGATAGAAGGAAGAGGGTAAATGGTGGGTGGGAAGTCAGCAAAGGTGTTCACAACAGGTATGGACTACTTCCAGCTTGCAAGAGAAGCTGAGCAAAAGCAGAAGGCAGAACGACTTGATTTTTGATAAAAAATATGAAAATAGAACAAGATCTGTTTTTGACAACAATTTGAAAAAACAAAACAAAATAAGTTCTCTTAATACTAATCAAACCAATTCATAATGTACTACCGTATTACCAAACTACTCGTGATTATGTTACAAATCGCTGTTTTCTTTACATGTCTGGAGTTGAACTATTCATTTTTAATTCGAAGACGGATAAAATGTGAAAGTGGTTTAGGTTTACTGAAACCAACTGGAATATTATAGTATATCGAAATTTAGTACATATGAAAAACTTGGTAATACAGCCATCGATAAAGCTGGAAGTTAACTATAGTATTATTAGGCACGTACTAACTTGTTGAAAATGACAACTTTGTTACAATATTTCGGGAACTTTGAGTTATTTTTTCTTCAACAGAAAACTTCTAACTAGAAAAGGGAAGAACATCAAAAACATACAATTTTTTATTGGGAAAAGAAAAATAAAACTTGAACATTTTATGACATGAAAAAATCCCCAAGAGCAAAAAAAGCATGGTGTTGAAATGTTTTTGAAAAATGAGTAGTAAGTCGACATGGCGGGCTAACGGCTAAAGATCCCAAGGGATTTACTCGAAAAGAGAATGGTAATTAGTTTGTGCTCCATTTTTCTTCTTGAAGAAAAAAAGAAGAAGAAAAGCGAGAAAAAATAAGAAACGTTCACGTTCAATCTAAATAAACACCCTCAACTAATTAATAGATTCGGACAGGAAACGAGCACACACATAGACATAAATAAGAAACGTGTGGGGACACCTTTAAATAGACACCGAAAATGGGGGGGGGGTTCGGTTTCAAAATATAATTATTTCCTGGCAGGCCGCCTGCCTGTGGGAAAAAGAGAGAAACGAGCAAATATCTATTTACAGAAGACAAAATGAGTGAAGAACTGTGTTTTTTCAAGTGGTTGAAACATAATAATATTTCATTTTTTTGTTCTCCGCGACATGCGCTAAAGTGCATATAATATATTTTTCGCTTGTTTTTTGAAAAGACGTTGACATGCCAAACTTTATTTTTTTTTTTTCCTTGTTTTTTTTTATTCCAAAAAGTTTATGCAAATAAGTTGAGTTTGAGAGTAAGTCATCCGGAACTTGTCATCAGAATCTGACAAGAAGGAGATGGCAAATTACGAGTGAGTAAAAAGAAAGGAAAAATGTGATGGTGGAGACTGGGGGAGGGGAGGTAACGACAAACAGAAGCGGCTCACTATAATCAAATTTTGCAAATTCCGCCGGAAAATGAGACAAACTATACGTAAGATAATTGACTTTGAAGTTTTCAATGAGGTTCCAATTTCTGTGAGTGACTACAAAGACCTAAAGAAGTTACATACTTTTAGATATCAAAATAGAGGGGTTTCAAATTCTGATTTTTTATTTACAAAAATTTGGCTACACAAGAAAACTCACTTTAAAAAAAATAGTTCTCCTACTATTGTGTTTGACAAAAGAGGCGAGAAAAATGTTTCCCAAAAATCAAGTTTGCTGCCAAATTTAGACAGCTGAACTAACTTGAATTTGTTAAAAAATTTTTTTTTTTCGAATTATTGACCAAAAAGTCGAAATAGTTCGTCGAAAAATCGAAACAACTTCTCAGCTTTCTCAGACTTTACATGAATAATATTTCGTTTGTTTTTTTTTGTTTTGAAACATCTAATTGGGAAAATGTTCCAATTAGCGGCATTTCCTCTTTGATTCAATCTTTTTTTTTCTTACAAATACAAGGAGAATTAAAAAAAAAGCATCAAACAGTATGTTTGTTTACATACATTTTTTTAAACCGGAAACATAGAAAAAACTATAGTTTTCTTTTTTGTTCATTTAAAAAGAGACTGTTTGAAACAATGAATAAGGAATCGAAAACGGAATTCAACATTTCAAATGCATTTCAAATCAGAAAAAGAAAACTTTTTTTTGTGTGGTCGAGAAAAAATTTTCAATATACTTTAGCAGGCAGATGTGAATTTTATTTTGTGATGAGGTGATGAATTTTAATGGGTTCGTCGTTTTTTTTCTCGATGATGATGAAGAATTTCTTCGTCTTCGCTTTATATATATTAAGAAACGTATATGTACATATATACTAATTACAGTGACAAGTTTTGAACATATGTTGAGTTGTTATTCGAGATGACAGTACTCTGAATAATATGAATGAAGAGCAGCTTCTTCCAATTAGACACCCATCCATTGGTGACACATATGTTGCGAGAATATTTTGCATGAGGGAAATGACTTGTTAGATGAGACAATAACAATGTGAAGAAAAAAAGATGGAGAGAAAAGGCGTGGAGTCGGAATAAATTAGGAAATTGGAATGGAGATGTGCTGAGAATAACAATTATACGAGATTTGACTTTTTCTGGAGGAGAAGAAAAAGGGAGGAAGAAACTGTAGGTGGAAAAGGCTTTGTAGGCAGTATGTAAAAAATACTTCAATGTTGGGTAGGTAGATGAAAAAACGTTTACCTCGAAATGAAAAGCCCCCATTTTGAAAATCTTTGGTCTATAATCAAGAAACGTTAGTGAGTTCATTAACCCCGGAAATGGACAAAGGTGAAGTTTCTGTGTGTGACTGGAATTCTGAATACGTGAAGAATCACAGGAAAACTGGGATAGCTCCATTATTCTTATCTGCAAAGATATTCGCAACACCTTGTCACAAGATCTTACTTGATATATGAATTTCTCTCATCATGTATATCAATAAGAGTTTTCAAAATTTACTTCTCACAACTTTTCCTCGTGTACTAAAGTAATGAAAATTCATTCGAAACAGTTTTTATGCCAACGTTTCTATTTTTTACAGAATATTTGATAAATATAACTTAGAGTAACTATTCACTGGTTTCAGGTACATTCAGCTGCAATGTTCATAGTAACCTAACATTTTCACATGTTTTTCGAGAATTCACAAATAAATCGGATCTTGATTTTTCTCTGAAAAATAAATTACAACGGTGGGTGAATATATGTATCTTTAACCTTTTTCTTTTCATTGCAACGAATATTTTTTACTTCACAAAAAAGATTCCAGATGTTCTACTATACTAACCCGTCGTGGTACTATTCACATTTTCCCGCAAAAAAAATATTTAGAAAAAAAGTTGTTAGCACCTGCCAATTCTATCTATTCTTATTTCTATTTTTCCTCAAATGACCTTTTTCTGGATTTGGGGGATGTGTTAATTAATCCGATAATCTCTGGATACGAAAATTCAAATGACTATTCTATTAAAAATCTAATTTACCCATTCAAGCAGCTGACCGATCTCAAAACCATTCAAGTTGAAATAAATAAGCTTTCTAGCTAAGAAGGCAGACAAAAAACGATTAACGGATTTAGGTGTGAGAAGGACGAGCCAGGTGGTTAAGAGGTGACAACCTATCCACCCAAAAAAATGGTATGGTGAAGGAAAACAAAAAAAACGGCTAAAAACAATTGAAAATTGATGATGCGGATAATTCGATTGGCTGTTTAGTTAAACGGGAAGAAGCCATAATCTGTTGAAGAATTTTTTCTGCGGATACAAGAAAAAATGTGTTTGTTGTTGTCAGTTTTTAGCTAAATTGGTTTGTTGTTAGAAGGATATATGTTGAAGTGGTTTTTGTTTTGGTGAAGTAACAGATATTGCGTAGTATATTTTTGGTGGAGTAGGTGTGATATAATATGTCATGAGGACGATGAGGGTGGCGGATTAGGGTGAAGTATGCTAGTGACTTTGAAAAAGCACTCTTTGAGGAGCTTGGTTGGGGTTTCACGATAAGAAGAAAACTCGAAAAATCAAGACTCATGAATTTTTTTTTTCGAATAAATACATATTCTTGTGATTCAAGTGACATGAAAAACAGCTGAAACATCTTCGAAGAACTGTTGTCGGCATGATTCAGAAAATTACTACTCCGGGTTTCAAAATCAGAAATTATGATTCTTTTAAAAAATATACTGCTTTGGTTCTGAATATTCATGATGTTTCTAAATTTACAAGCTACAGTTCCTCAAAAAACTTTCACAAAGCTTTTTTTGTTAGTTAATACCCAGAAAATGCATTTCAAAAGTGCTGTAAGCAAACTAAAGACTAAATAACCTTTCACATTAGCTATACACATAAGTATAAGTACTTGGAGTAAAAGTTCAACATCGGTCTTTAACATCCACTTCAAGCCAAACATAGTAAATTTAACGACCAAAAAAATGTTCTGAGCTTCCGACTATGTGCATGCATACATGTGAAAATTTTTGGAACAATATCCATTGTGTAATTGCAAGTTACTTCAATTTACGACGATTTTTCCTACTTCTTTTTGTCCCCATATGTAATCTCATAAATAATAAATCGACTACACATTAAATTGTCACATTTTGCGCCTCATATTACCCAAAATGACTGATCTATTTATAATCTCGTCAAAAAATCAGGGCGAAGGCACACTTCTAATTAACTCGCTGTTATTGCGATCCCGTTTTGCGTAACTCATCACACAATCTAATATATAATTAAGATATCACCTTTTGAAAAGATGGCGGGGGGTCCGGAATTTTGAATGAGAAAATAAATGAGAGTGGAAAAAATGATGAATAGCGGGGAAATTTGAGATTTTTGATTAGAAAAGAATGAATTTTTAATTATTCATTGAAGTTTTTCAAGCAGAAAAGGAAATGAGCACTATTATATAATATACATATATGACTTTTTCTACTACTACTAAAAAGAAAACTCTGGGGACATAGTTAATCTCATATACTATGTACCTAATTATATCAGACACCTGCTTAATAAGATTTCCTTCCAATCTCTTAATTGTTGGGGGAGAAACACACATAAACCTACAGTAACCGCGGGGGGTATCACAGTAGTAAACCGTTAATTTTATTTTTACGACTTTATTCTCGCGCAGACAGTCAGTGCGCCGGTTGTAACCGCATGATCGAGAAGGAAGAACAATGGACAGTCATTAATCGCGATTCGACACTTACCTGTCTCCTTCTTCTTCGTCTTCCCCTATTTTTTATTGTCGAATTTATGTGCAATTTTTATGGACATTGCAACACGAGAAAAACCAGAGAAATGAGAAGAGAACCGATTTTATCAGAACTATTTTTATGGTGATGAATAGATTAATGGATTCGGGTAGAAATTAAATTGAGATGTCAGGATAGGGATCTACAGAATCTAGAAAGTGTGACAACTAATGCCATAATTTAGAACACAAAACCAGGAAAAGTAATTTTTGTTTATCTCAGATCAAATTTCAACAGGGCTGTTCAAATCCGGTTCATTGTTTCTTCAAAATTGAACTAGTGGATAACATTTATACAGATTCTATACATGTAGAAGAAAAAAGGGGTTGTGCAACAACCTGGTGGGACAGTAGAGTTGAAAATTGGTAAAACTATCAGTTTTTATAGGATTTCGAGAACACTTCAACGTCTCAAATGTTCACTATTTTTTGAAAAACATAACTATTTTATTGGGAAACATATGACAAATTTATCCTGGGAACATGCAATATCCATTGTAGCAATGATTGTCGGAGGCTTTCTCTACATTTGCAACCATGAAGATGATGGCAAAAACAGCGAAAAGGATGGTTCGAGCAAACATTGTTTGATAATATCAAAGGATTGGGTCCTCTTTTGGGGTCCTCTGTATCCTGATCATTCGATATTTTTTATAATTTTTGAAACACTACTTTAAATCCCGAATTTTCACACTTTTCAGAATTTTAAAAATTCTTTCTCTGCAATGAGAACAATAGTTCACTCTTTTACTGGAGTTGAAGAAGAAAAACTTTGAGAAACTCCTAAACCGCCGTTTTTCTAATATGAAAGTAGGACAATGAGTTCGGCTTGCTTGATTTTAAATTTGCAGGAATGAACTACGAACGAGGCGTTTAATGTTTGTTTATTTCTCGGAATTACTTCAAATATTTTTTTGCAGTTATTTTTCTAGTAAAAAAGTTTCTCGAAAATAGTCATCGGAACAAAATAAATTCCTAGTCGCATAACTTGACTCAATAAATCTTCTCCTAGTACAAAACGCAAGATTTTATCAGTTTTCATCGATGTAGGTTCATTCTCTCAAGTGACGACATGATGAATGAACCTCTCAAATATACATACTGGTACCAAATATATAACACACATTGGTGTATCACACCAAACAACACCTCCCAAAGACATCAAAGTCATCCGCTAATCCGCTACACTACAGGAAGCCAACATCGGTCAAGTATTCACATCATTCATGTAATAATAACAATAACACTCACTTGAGAACATCTGAAAACGGGACAAATAAAAATACGTTTTTTTTTTTCCCTTTTTTGTAAAACTAATAATTATTTTTAAAAGCTGCGCGTGTTAAAAACAGATGTTTAGGTAAACATATAATTAACAGAACAATATGAACAAAAACTGTTGAATGTGTGAAAATGGGCACGAATGAGGCGGAAATATTGTGTTTTTTATTGTTTGAGGGAAGAATGAGTGATTGATGAATGAATTGGACCAACTAAAGAATAGGTACTGAATGGGACCAGGAGACAAGGGATCTAGAAAATATAAACCTTTTTCGCATGATATTCGATGTCAGAACATATGGATATATCCACTCATGGCTTTGACAAAATGTATCAAAATTATCTAAACTGTTTCCACAAAAAAACACATAAAACTGGCAAAAATTGTTTCTGCAATGTTTAAAAATAAATGGAGCATTTGAAAATGTACACTTCTTTAAAAAAAAAACTACTCATCCATAATGCTTTGATTTCCGGATTATATTTTCGAACAATCGATTCTATGTTTTTATTCTTCATTTTTTCTGATTTTTTGTTTTTGTTTTTTTTTTTGAACATAAACATTTGTTTCAGCACATTTTCACACAGGATTGTTATATGGACATATGGTCAGAAATATACAATATTTTCAGTTCATTTTTCCAATATTCTGTTGATTTTCATTTTATTCTCCATTTAATCGTATTCTTTTCAGCGTTTTCGACAAACGAGGACCTTTTTCACGTTAACAGCAAATGAAAGAAACGAGTCTGAAACGTTATTCTTCGAAAGGTAAGCTGGTGATTTTTATTTTAAATTTTCGATTTTCTAAACAATCTTAGTAATGTTTGCAAAATACTATACAATTTTCAAATTATTTATACGCTATTATTCTACATAGTGAGCTGAAATTCCTCCGTTTCATGGCTTATTTGTGATATTTCATGTATGAGCGGCACTGGACAATTTTTTCAGAAAAGTTTAAATATTCAGAAGCTACGAGAAACCTGTGTTAAAGCCAAGGAGAAACTGAAACAGTAAGGTTCATAGTGAAAAGTCCAATAAAACTTTCATATAAAAATAAAGTTCTGTATTGCCCCGTGAGTTCTGAAGTTTTTTTTGCAGAGGGAAACTCAGAAACACCTGCAAAAAAATTGAAAACAGTCAATCAAGAAAAAATTTATGAAGAAAATCCCGTACGCAATCTTGAACAAAACAATTTGCCGGATTTGGTTATGTGCAGTATTCCAGCAAATAAACGATGTTATTAATTTTTATATCCGTTGGCTCGTATTGTTCTCCTCTATATTATATAAATGATAATATCCTTCGCCATTTTGTTTTATGCTATTCCAGAAAAACACTTGAGAAGAAAGCATTTTTTTTTATCATTCACTCTGAAGGATGGTTGAAAAACTCATTTATATACTCACCAGAAACATCGGAAAGAAAATCATATTTTCTCATATTTCATCACTTTACTTCCAGTCTGTTGCATGTTTCAGCGAAACCATTTGTGACTGTTGCAGTTCGAAAAAAACCTAACAGATAGTTAAAGAAACAGTTTTTTACTTATCATGGTGATCTTTGTAGGAGTTTTCATTATCAACTGGTTGTTATTCCTCTCCAGAACAAAACTGGAAATGTAGAATCATGTTTTATCATATTTCATCATTTTTCGTCTTCAATATATTTCAGCGAAATCATTTGCTACTATACCAGTAAAAAACCAAAAGATGGTTAAAGAAACAGTTTTTTATCATGGTGTTTTTTGTAGGAGTTTTCAGTAACAACTGGTTATTAGTTCTTTCCAGAAAAAACTAAAAAGGTAGAATCATGTTTTCTCATATTTCATCATTCTTCTTACAGTCTTCGACATATTTCAGCGAAACCATTTGGACAGATAGTTGTAGTTTTTGTTCGATTACACGGAATCAATTTTCTGAAAACTGTTGAATCAACTACCGACATAGGTAGATATGGTAGAAATTCGAATAAAATTGTAAAATTTTTCGGCATTTGCCGGACACATCCGAAATATACAAACCATGCTGTAAACACAATCAAAGTATAATATGTTTTACACTACCTTTTCTAATGCTGAAAAATTTTCAATTTAAAATGTTTTTAAAAACTCTGAAAATAACATTACATTGTTATCCTTTTGTTTCCATTTCTTTGATTTCATCGTTTTTATTCAGCCCCATACTCTGCAGTTCATTTAGCTGCGATGAATTCAATTTTAAATAAATATATATCTTTTCTCTTTCTTCCAGTTTCTTTATGGTTTAAAAAATATTATCACTCAAAAATTTATATGATCTCCAGAAAGATTTAAAGAGAAGAATCATATTTTCTCATATTTCATATTTTTCCTTATAGTTTGTTACATTTTTCAGTAATACCATTTACGGATTTACCAAAAAAAAAACCAACAGATAGTTAAAGATGTTTCACCATTTCCTGCCATGATTTTCTTCTTTTAGTTTTCAATGTGATGGTGACATCTCTATTATGTAATAAGTTAACCGTTTCGTTACGACATCAATATTCTGGTAATTTTCAAATCAACTCTCGAGATAATTAGATACATCCAATTAAAATGTTATAATTAGCATGGTACATCATGATTGAGACTGAACTGCTACAAAGTTGTTGTGATTATCTGAATCTGTCAGAAACCTCTAAGCAATACGAACAATATTCAAATCATTAGAAAAATTAGGTCTTATACACTTTCTCAAATTTTACAAAATTTGTTTATGAACTTTGAACATTTTGAACAACTCTAGAAATAACATCACATCGAGTACCCTGTTATTTTTTCACTTTTCATTTTTTGAGTTTATCGTTTGTCCAGTTTTAACTTCTGCAATTTCTTCAATTGCAATGATACCAATTTCAGGAAAACACTTGAAAATTTTTTCATTCTCTTAAATGATGGTTTCAAAAAAGTGATGATACCCATTTATATACTGTCCAGAAACAGTGAAAAAACATGTTTCATCATATTTCATTTTTTTACTTACAGTCAGTGACATTTTTCAGCGAAACCATTTGTGGCTGAATCAGTTCGAAAAACAATTAATAGACAGTTGAAGTTATTTTATTTAACCATTTCGTGTCATGGTGGTTAATATAAATTTTAACTTAGGAGTAACCTCTCTCTCGAAACACTTTTTTTAAACATATCATGGTGTTCTTTGTAGGAGTTCATTATCAACTGGTTGTTATTCCTCTCCAGAACAAAACTGGAAATGTAGAATCATGTTTTATCATATTTCATCATTTTTCATCTTTAATATATTTCAGTGAAATAATTCGCTACTATACCAGTGAAAAAATTAACAGTTAGTTGAAGAAATTGTTTTTTACTTATCATGGTGATCTTTGTGGGAGTTTTTAGTATCAACTGGTTGTTATTTCTCTCCAGAAAAAAACTGGAAAGGTAGAATCATGTTGTCTCATATTTCATCATTTTTCTAATAGTCTTCGACATGTTTCAGCGAAACCGTTTGCAGATGTACCAGTAAAAAACTAACAGATAGTTGAAGAAACAGTTTTTTAACTTATCATGATAATTTTTGTGGGAGTTTTCAGTATCAACTGGTTGTTATTTCTCTTCATCACTTTTCTGATAGTCTTCGAAATATTTCAGCAAAACCATTTGCTGCTATACCAGTAAAAAAACGAACAGATAGTTGAAGAAATAGTTTTTCTTTTATATCATAGTGTTCTCCTTAGGAGGTTTTATCACCAACTGGTTGTTATTTTTTTCCAGAAATGAACTAGAAAGGTAGAACCATTTTTTCTCATATTGCATCTTTTTTTACAGTCTTGAAAATTTTTCAGTGAAATAATTTTTCTGTATCAGTTCAAAAAAATTAATAGGTTATTGGTGTGAAAGTTTGTCTTGGGTGTCTTCAATGTTTGATTTGATTATATATGTTTAATCGTGAAACTGCATCGTTCAAAAAATGGTCGATCACAATTTTAGTGAGTTAATAAAAAACCATTCAGAGTTTCATTTTTTTAAAATAAATTCTTTACGTTTGAGAGTTATGGTTTTGCTAGTTTGCTTTTGATACTGAAACGTCTAACCAAACGTCAACCATTCTTTCTATACTGGGCCAGTCCAAATGAGAATGTTTAACACCAAGTTCCAGAAGACAAAGCAGAAATAGGTTTTCACGACATGTATTTATGACTCGCCCAGTGGGTTAAATATAACCAATTTACGATTTGTAACATAATAGAACTTTTACTTCTTCCCATTTCATTTTGAACATTTCTCTCCCACCCTGAAACATCATTCTCAAATGAAGTTCTGAACACTCCCTACAGTTTTTTATGTACTGTTTGACAAAATTACGAAAATTCGCACTATATGCGAGATTATTGTTGAAATTGTTTTTGTAAGATCCCCATTCCTTTTCAATGGTTTCAAACATTGTTATTCAAAAAAAAATATTTTAAACATCGCCACCATACCATAAATAGTTATATTGAACGATGCTTTCATCTTCTTTTTTTTTTGCATAACCGGAATTGTTTCTTTTGTAAAATTAAACATTTTTTGAAATATATAATGGTTTATTTATTACAATTCGAAGCCGATTACAAAAAGTATATGTTGACAAAAAAAGACATGAGAAATTAGAGGTTTTTGTTGTTGTAGTAGTAGATATTCAGGGTGATTATTATATAAGCGAAGCTTCAAAATCCAAGGGTTTCACAAAAATAATTGAGGTAAGAAACGGTTGTGGCTTTCTGAACAAATACATAGGGTATATAAGGGTACAAAGAATCATAGACTGAGAACAATTAATATTTATAAGTCATATATACTGAAAAATAGGAATTTTAATATAAAAGAAAGAACTTTTTGTTGTAATTAAAGGTTAAAACATTTCGGCTTAAGGGTTGAAAAAAACAGTATGACAGAGCAATTTAATCGTCAGAAAATATCATCAGTTCGATTGATACACAATGGAAAATGGGTCCCTGAGAGAAGTAAAATATTTAGATGCAAAAAAAACTCATATGAAAAAATCGCTAGGTGCTCAGAAAAAAAAACGAAACTATTGAGGTGGGTGGGAGAAAATACTACAGAAGGGGACAGATGACGGGGGGCGAGGGGTGTTCCTGAGCTGAATGGGATTCCTGAGGTAAGGTAGTGATTAGAATTTAGAAAAAATAGAAATTTCAATTTTGATGATGTTTATTTTTACATTTCCCTGAGAATGTGTTGGATAGAAGTCTTAAAAAATGACGAGAATTTCGATACAAAAAGAGAGAGAGGTTCCGAAAAATGGGTTTTTTGACAAGAGGGTTGTGTTTTAGATATATCGAGAGACCAAAGTGTTAAAATCCTGAGTTTGATGATTCCTGAGAAAATAATGGGAGATGGGATGAGTAAGGGGAATGGTTGAACAGATAGAAAACAATTAGAAAAAAAAATGAAAATATAATAACAAAGAGTTATTGGAGAAGTTGTTGAAGAGTTGTTTCCTATCAAAAAGAAAAACAGATACAATTCAAGCGCCTAGGAAAAAACTATAAGTAAACCAAAAACAAATTGTTACATATTAAAGAGGGGAAGAAGTAGAAAAAAGCGTTATAGAAATCTCTTGAAGCCGAAATGCTAAATATACAAATTAAAATCAAGTTGCCTTAAAAAATACAGAAAAACACAATATAGTGGGGGTTATTTGAAGTCACTGGGTTGTTGAAAACAATCGGTTTTTTCAACACTGGGGCAAAATATCAAATGTGTTATAATAAATGGTTGAATGACAAACTCAGCAGCATAGGAGAGAATAGGATGAGATGAAAGAGTTTACGGTGGTGTAAATCTTTCTTGTTTCAATCCGAAATCTTCTGTATTAGACATTTGGAGGAGCAATTGTGCACATTCGTCGTCTCTGATGTCTTTGTATGGCTTCTGTAAAAATCGAGAGTTATTGTAAAGGTAACCAAGTGTTACAACACGACATACATTTGCACTTGCAAAGGTTTGCAGTACCAGTTGTCTGATCAAGTCGGTCGAGCTCGATGTCGATGGAACCACACTATTGAAGACTTCCGGTTTCGGTCGAAGTCCGGTTAGGCCTAACGATTGAAGATTGTGTGTTAAACTCGCTGGGACATTGATAATTTGTTCTGCCTCGCTGCGTCGTTTTTGTTCTTGTTGAAGTGCCAATGATTCTTCACGATTGTGTTTGGTTTTCTTGGCGTGACGAACTCGACGGCATCTGGCAGCTAGTTTACGCATCGCATCACGGAATTTATCCCAAAAGTCTTCGACGTTGGTGAATTTTTTACCAAGCACATTCCAGCAAACATCTGAAATTGATATTCAGGTTGGTATTCAACAAAATATGTTACTTACGTTGAATATAACAGATTCCTTTGATTGGAAGGTTGGAATAATTTGAATGATTCAATCCAGCAACTGTGGTCAATGACATCAATCGAGGTCCGAACACTCGTTTCTCCGCCAGCTTTTTACAAAGTTGAATCATACATTCGCCAACTTCCATTTCTTCATATTTCTTTCCTTGTATAATTTGTTGAATGATTTGCTGTTCAGACACTGGTCGGAAATCTGAAAACAAAACTCTATTATCTGAAAACATTTGAAAACCCTACTTGGATCAATTTCGATCGCCTTAGGCACAGGAATCTCAATAACTTCAATCGCTTCAGGTGACAAATCTTGATTTCGAACAATTTTCACAATATCGTCATTCACTGGCTTCCTTTGTTTTCTCTCCGGTCCAACAGATGATTTAGTTGACACAGAGTGTTGCATTGGTGCAACACGAAGATTTGTTGCTGGATCGGCACTATGCGAGGCTTGTGGATAGATCATATTGCGTTCGTTTCCTCTGAGAGCTTCGACAAGCGCTTTTTGATGAGCGGCGGCGAGGTAAGCTTGCATTGAATCCTTTAAAAATTTGGGAATAAAAAGTGATTGTGAAAATTTTGGTGTTTAAAAAAAGCGCTGTTTTTTCTCAGAAAGATAAGAAAATCTGTGAGCCATTGAAATTTATATGTCATAGTTGATTTCAAAACATACTAAATTTTAGAAGGTACAGAATGGTCAGTGTATTTTTCATTTTCCAAGTAAACGTGTTCATTTCATCTTAACTAAAATAGAACAGCCTAACATGAAATGACTGTTCTTATCGTTAATAGAAACTGTTTTATTCTGATTAAAAGTACCTATGTGGCAAGAAAGAACATTACACTGCGTTTCAAAAGTTCAAATACTGTTTCAAGTAGTACTTTTAATGTCCATTCAATCATTTTCCAATTAATAAAACACCATTGTTCAGTCTCGTCCTATCAGATGTTTTATGTTGTTCATCTCTCTATACGAATCAAAAAACCGGCGCAAAAATTGTGTGTATTGACACCTGTGTAATTTTTAAACACTCTGCATATACATTACGTTTATCAGATGTTTTAATGTTATCATCAGCATCTTTTCTTTTTTCTTTTTTTTTTCCTTCATCAAGAACCCTTTCTGTTTTTGTTTGAATGAAATGAAATGAAATTGAGATGGGGTGAGAGAAAAGAACAATGGCATCGCATCGCATCAAGGCGGCAGGAAATGAAACGTATATATTTATTTCGGCATGGGAGGGCCCGAGACAAGGCAAAAACGACGACGACGAGACAATTTTCAACTGTTCAAACATAAGATATGAAAATGCTGGATGCTTGTGTAAATATAACACGTTCTTTTTTCTCTCATCTTTTTTCATTTTCCTGCCAAAAAGTCATATGATTTTTCCACACATTGATTTTTTTGCACTTTCACGAGAACGCGGAGGAGGAATTTTTTGGTGAAGAAGAAGGAAAAAAAAAATGTGTTTGTGTACATAGTAGTACTACGACGAACCTGTGCACTTGCTGTTGATGTTGACGACGATTCGCTGCCGTCTCCGACAATATCAATGTTGTGCGAATCACTTGCGGAAACTGGAAAAAGACGGGATTTTTTAATGTTTCTTGCGCTTGTTGTCTGGCGGAAGACATAGTTTTACATGATCATTATAAGATATGCTATGATAGCGGGAAAAAAAGATTGTTGACTATTAATTGCAACATAATCCCGGATGTTAAATGTGTGAAACTTGGACACTAAGCTGCGCAATTTAACTCAACTACCAAACCCAATACATATATACCCTATCGTTCCTCATTTTTTGTAAATGACATATTTCACACAAAAAACAACTCATCTAGTTTTTTTGTCAAAGTGCACGAAATAAAAACAGCGATCCTCTCTAACAAAACGAAAAAAAACTAGTTAGGACTACCAGAACCTCCGTGTTACATCGATGATTGCCCTAGTTTTGCACTTTTTTCAGTTATCAACCATGTCAAGGAGAGACGCACAAAAAACGTTTGTCTGTTTCAATTTCAAGAGAAATGAGAAAAAAGTGGACGGATAGTGGATACACACAAACGAACCTGTTGAGCTGTCAGTCTTTTGTCCATTACTATCCACACTTGATGGGCTACTCCACTTGTTAACCGCTTGTTCATCAACAGTTGGTAACTGTTGTGAGATTTCAACACCTCCACCAGAAAATGTTGTCAAGTTGGTTGTGGGCAATGTTGGTGATGGTACACCCATTTGTGGCATCATCATATATTGAGTGAATACACTTTGCAAGTGTGCTGAAAGAAAAAGTTCATGATTGTGCAATAAAATTTGACAGGTTGAGACGTGTGCTCAAAGTGCATTCGGTTGATTTTTTTAGACGGTGCCAGTTTGCCGCAAGAATTATCTTATGATAAAAAAGTGTCAAAATTCGCTTACATGCATTCATAGCTGTCCGCATTGAGACGGGGCAATCGGCGAGTTGAGTACCGTTCGGCGTTTGCATACCGGTACGTTTGCGTATCAGATTTTGAGTCAAAAGCGGTTGTTGTTGAGCTACAAGTTGTACGGCTGCTGCTGTTATACCATTCGGTATTTGTCCGTATAACGGTAGCATTGGTAAAATGAGATTAACCGCTTGTTTAAGATCGTTGACTTCTCTGAAAAAAAACATTCGTTGAATGGGAGAACCCTCTAAACTTGTGATGTGACATTCTCCCCAAACACCCTTAAGGATCCCTCCCTTAAGACCAACTTGAATGCGCTCAATTCAGATCTATTTAGATATTGTGACGACTTCAGTGTAGGTATCGTTATTTGAAATAGTTGTGGATATAGCAGCGCTAAACTCTGTATTGATGCCGGCAGCGATTCAAAGGACAATTGTGGTTGTTGTGGTACCAACTGAGGTGGCGTTATCGTTTGTGGAGGCAGTGGTGGTGCATAGTAGATTGATATAGGTTTCACCACTGCAGGCGTCGATGTTGATGATGAAGGTCCAGGCAGATCCATGCCTTTTCAGGATTGTTGTTGGGTTCTAACTAGTTTATTGTTGATGTCAAAAAAGTATTTTTTCTTTGTTGATCCGTCAGATGATGATGGCGAAGAATACCCGGAAAATAAAACCAATCAGAATCATATGACAAGAAACAAGCAACAAAAAACAAAACGAACACGAGAACGGTTGTTATGATTGAATAAAGTGACAGTGTTATTTTATCAGATAGACAGGAGAATCGAACGAAGAAGAGAACAGGAAAAATAGACGATCGAAAGGTGGAGTCTATATTTTATATTCTATTTTTTTGTCCTTTCAGTTCTTTTTCTCTTCTCTTGTCAGGTGGCTTTTGTTCGCTGATCAAGATAGAACGATGAAGTAATATGAGAAGATATACAAGCAAGCAAGTAGGCAAAAAAAGTGTATGAAAGATATTGAATAACAAATTACTTAATTACATCCTACCAAAAATAGCAATACTCCTTTTCGCCTCGATCATTTTTCATGAGACCAACAGAAAACTGAACGACGCGATCGAGACGAGAAATGAGACCTACCGCGCAGCAATGGAATGTTACTTGAACTGGTTAAGAATCGAGAGAGAAAAATTGAGAAAAAGAAGAAATCATCACCACGTCCTAATCAAGAAGACAACAAAGCGAACCCTTACTATCAAAAAAAATATTGAAACGGGAATTTTTTCGAAAAAAAAAAGAAGAAAAGAAGAGAAAGAGAAAAGATGAACACGTAGAGACATTGATAAAAAGTGCAATTGTATCACTGCGCATGGTTAGGTTTCAAGTTTTCTTTCTCTCTCTTTCGAACTATGTCAAGATTTTAACATAAAGTGCATCGAACGTGAAAATGAGATTGAAAAACATTTTTGGGTACTTGCAAAATTGACATATCAAATTTGTGTTCAGGAATTTGTGACACCTCATAATTCGCAGTTGCTTTTTTTTAGTCATTATGTGTTCTTGATAACTGTTTTCTTATCAGAATTTCAGTTGAAGTTGATGTCCTAATGAAGTCAATCACATGAACTCATTATAATTGATCTAAACTTGAACAAAATGTATATGTGACAAGTTAGTAACTATAGGAAAATACAGTTTCTGTCATTGAAACAAATTTTTAAAATCTCAGATTATTTGATACTATACAATTATTCATAATGTTTGAAATCCGTACCGTCCAAAGCATATTTTTTGATTTTCAAATGACAAAGTTCAATATCATCATATACAGTCTCATATTATTCAGGTGGTAGTTATATTTTCTTGAACTGATATGATTAGTTGATTCCTACAGAAGGTTTTAATTCTATGCACAAATCGTCTTTGAGGTTAAGATAAAGAAGCATTCATCGTATGAGATTTATCTTTGGAAAACCCGATTTAAAATTTGAAGTGTTCATTTATCTTTATGATCTTTTCGCATTCCGAATGGCAAGATTGATCTTTGTGTCTCTGTTTCTCATACCAAAATGGGAGTATCTGATTGTTTCAGAGAAAACTTAGAAAACTGATACTACAGTAACCCATCAGTCACACTTATTTTTCTAAAAAAAAAACGGTTTCATTTTTGTTCCATTTCCCGATCAAACAGAAAATGAAAAAAAAAAATAGAAGACCAGTCTTGATTTTTCTCTTCATCATCATCATCTTTTTTCTTCATCATCATTCCCGTCTCATCGAATCCCATAAGAGAGAAAAGAACAAAAAAAAAGTAGAGGAAAAAGATGAAGAACGGAACACTCTCGGGGGCGCTCGACCTAGACACTATGAACTTTGACGATTCGCAGATGCGAAAAGCCGACCAAAGTGCCCTAGGGGTGAAGAAAAAAAAGACACACACACACACACACATACACATACACTAAAAAAACAAGGCGAGATGCGAGAGTCATTCTTGTCTCGATGTATGTGTATGTGTGTGCGAACGCAAATTTGTGAACGCGGTAAAATAGCCCGCCATGAAAATGAACAAAAGTGCACTTGTACTATGGCATAAGATCTATCATGAGGTCGACGATTGCCAAACTGAATCAGAGTGGAAAGAAATGTTCGGGAGAAAGGGCACGTCGAGACAACCAACAGACAAAAAAAAGGTTGTGGGTGTTCGTTAATAGTTTGGATATCGGGTGACATGCGCTTTTGGAAACGAGAAGAGAAAGAAGAAAATTTGGCTAATTTTTCGAACTCATATGACTGACTACATTGTTAGTAGCTAGAAATGAAAGTTTCATGTGTGTGGGGACCACCGAACATGTGATTCAGTTCATTTTTTTTTTGAGAAAAGGTTTGAAGGAGAGAAAAACGGAAGTTTCAATGAACTGTTGAAAGTTCAAGTCAATTGAGGTGGAATGTAAAAAGCTCTTTGATATTTTTTTGGAATTTATTGAGGGTGTTTTTGTGACATTATAAATTTTCTCGCCCATTTTTCCCGAGAAGGAAGGGGAAGACAAATCTGCTCAAGGCAAAATTATAGTGGGATGTGAGCAGATTTGGGCGATTTTGGGCTTTGAAAAAGTGTACTCAAAATCATTTTCAGAATCTGAAATTTTTTGTGCATATATAACAGGGCCTTGCGAATTGAATGGTATATTATTTGATATCAAATTTTTAATTGGGTACAGGACCTTTAAAGTCAATGAACTACGATTTCACTTTTAAAAATTCTTGAGTTTCTTATCAGATTTTCTGAAACCAAATTATACATGGGTAAGTTGCCATGAATTTCAATGCCAACGTTCGAACTATAATAATATTACTGTATGAACATTACAAGGTCGCCAGTTGATCGTATCAAAACTTTCAGTTTAACTCTAACGAAATTTCAAACCTTTCTTCTCTTTCCATCGTTTGAAAACAAATCATTTGATTTTTGAATTCACTTTTTTTTAATCATCTCTAATAACTGACAAAATATAGAAAAATATCAACACGGATAGTACGGTAACCCGTTCTATCAGAAATCATCTTATTGGTTTGAACAGAATGATATGAGATACAGTAACATGATGGCGATTGGTTGGTTCAGGTTATAAATAAAAAATGTACGAAATTATAAAAAAAGCGAAGAAAAAACACACGTCGACGCATCACTAAACAATAAAATGCAAATTTGCATCTCCTTCTCCCGAAAAACAAAAAAAAAAGAAGAAGGAGAAATGCATGGGAATGTGTTACAGTATAATAACCATTTCATTTCATTTCATATCATCGTATAGAACAACCACCACAACGAAATTCGATTAAAAAGTGCAAGAAAATCCTATTGAATGGAAGACTGAATGAAATGAATGAATGGTTGAATGAATGAATGAACAGTTGTTATTATTCAGAGACCGTGGTCCGAAGAAAAAAAAAGAATCGAGAGAAATAGTCGTCACATGTTCATGAAAATAAATATATATTATATATATAAAATTTTTTGCATGCATGATGTTGCGAAGCACCAATGAAACGCAACAAATACAAGGGGGAAATAGAGACAGGCAACACACAAAAAAAAAAAGATGCAAATCAACCTTGCCATTGTCTGCCGCTGGCTGTCGCTTCTATTATTATTGTTCTTCTCTTTTTTTTTTCATCTTTTTCTCCCTGGGAGGGAGAGAAGCGCAGTCAGCGGGCAGCTTTCCAAAAAAAAAGAGAATAGCAATTTGCGTTTTTCATGTTGACAACCGGTTGCCGATCGAGAGCTATTCGACTGTTCAAAAAAAAAAAAGAAGAGAGAGAGAGAATGAAACCGTAAGAACACACACATTGATCTTTCGGCCCGCCCGCCCGCCCTCCAACAAACTTGACTGACTGGGTGGTCTTGCCTAATGTTTCTTTTTTTTTCTTCGGGATGCGCCTAGGGACGGGTCGAATGAATAGAATAGATGGATGGAACCTAACCTTCAAACAAGGGCTAAAATGAAATGAGGATAAAACAAAGAAGAAGAAAAACAAGAATCTTGCTCCTCCTTCTTATTGGAATGCACTTTTTTGCTGCTCCAAACAAGGATAATGAAAAAAAGGTTGAGATTTTTCAATTTTAATTTAATTAGCGGGCGGATGAGTCAGAATGTGCTGCGATGTTTCATCTTAAATTACGGTGGATTGAGCTTTTATTTTTAGCGATGATGTGTCATTCAGATTACTGTGGGTGTGCAGCGAATTTCTGCAAATGACACATTTCAATCTAAATGTTTCTATTGTTCGAGTCTCGTGAATATGATCTGAAACTGACGTGTTCCACAAGATCTCATGATTCTAAACTTCCTGAATCTACTGGAAATTAATCTTAATCGTTTTAAAATTCTCAAAATATCAATGTTTGTGAAGTTAAATATGTATGTTTCACAAATATTTCAAATCCATGTTCGTCATCTCAAAAAAATATATATCATCGGATTACTCTAGTTTTTCGCAACTGACTATAAAGCTTCACGGATTAGCATGTGTTCATAAGCCAGTTCTAATAAACTACTTTTAATCAAATTCGTTATACTAATGTTATTTTCGTAATGAACTTATAATAATTCCACCTGTTAACTAGAACTTCTCCGTGTTCACAATATCAAAATAGAGTTCATTTGGTTTTGATCAAGAAGTTTCAAAAATGTTTTGATATGCTAGGTTACTGAAGTCGAAGATTCTGGGATAGGTAATACGAGTTCATTTATGGTAGCTTCGAGTAAATTCTGAAACAAATAAAAAAAATGAGAAACGAATTTTTTTTGAACTCGAGCAGTTCAAAATGAGAAAGAATAATATTGTTGTATAGTTACACTTGAAGATATAATTTTGGCTAATCTCGGATTAAGCAAACTCGAATATGCGAACTTTTGTTCAAAAAACATGCGATTGTTAATAATACCACCCATTGCACTCAAATCTACAGTAGGACTTAGAGGAAACCCTATAATTATGAACATTGTTGTTATGTCATAGAAATAACAATAAAGTGAAGAAAAAAAATTGGAATGGTGAAAAACGAGAGCGAAAAAAAAAGCAAAAAAGAAAAGGGGAATTGACATGGGAAGGGAGGAGGGTGAGTGAGAGCCTACGAATGTTTATAGCGAATTGCTCTTTTTTGCCATGTCCGTCCGTCTCCCCCAGGGCGTGTACTACTACTACAACGACTACTTTTTTTCCTTTTTCTCTTCTTTTTTTTTTGCTCGCCATGTTGCTGCTTAGTACAACATTCGCTCTGCTGCTGCTTCTGCTGCTTCTGAAGTGGAGCATGCTCCTTCTTTTTTCTTCTCCTTTTTTGCCAACAACATGTGACCTAAACTAGTTCTAGTTGGAACACGAGTTGAGCGGCTATTCATGTGGCCATGTTTCACCGGAGCATTCAGTCAAGAGGAAAAAAACGGAAAGAGGAAAAAAGTAGAACGCCGGGTTTTTTTTGCTGTTTCTCAAAATAAATGTATACATGTTTTTGTTGGTGAAACAGCAAGAAAAACATAAAAACGAAGAAAAAAGAAAAAGGAGAAAAAAAGACGACACAAACAAATTCTCGTCGATTCGTAAATCCATGTGACAAAACATGTGTGTCAGATGATTCATGCCATCAAGAACAGCTATACTTTTTTTCTTCTTTTTCTTCTTTTCATTTTCAATTTTGATAGAAATATGAATATAAAAAAACAGAACTGAAAGCAAAAATCTTTTTCTCTAATGATTGGTAAACCGAAAAATGAACGATTTTGTAGTGTGATACAGTAGAGTACAAAAAATAACCCGGCGAATGATGATTGGGTAGTCTAAAATGGGCAGAACGTTTTACTAATTGATTCGAGATTTATAAAAATATAACAATGCAATTGTTATATCGTGTGAAAATGTTTCAAAATCACTAACAATTTTCACAGATAGTTTATAATAACGACTGGGGTGGTCTTTTGAAATATGATATCACTGTTTCTACTGGGTGGTCTAAAAATGTTCTATGGAGTTCTTGTTTCACACACTCAGCTCGTGATTTTGAACATATTTTTTTCTCAAAAGACCTAGACTTTGGATTGTGATAGAACTAAATTCCTGGAAATTGAACAAGATGTTCAATTGGATTACAGAAATCCTATTCACCAGGTATACGTCCCAATTTGTACGCATGTACCGTGTTAATTAGTTAGCGAGTTTTCTTGTATCCATTAAAACGTCATCATTCAGTAACAAAGTTCAAGAATCGATTATCCGTAAAATAGTCAAAAATCCTTCACTTTCACACTTTGTCGCCATTTTTCTCCGTTGAAAAATAACATATATGAACATTTAACATGAATTATTATAATAATAATAATAACAATATAATATGGCGGCAGTGGCCAAGTGCGCGCCGTCCAGCCGCAACAAATAAACGAGTTTTTCTGGTCTTTTTTATTCAAATTTTCATCTTCTGCCGCCCGAATATTCCGAAAAAAAAACTTTCGTTCACTCCGCTCGAATGCCATTAATCGTCATAGGGATGTTATTTTGGATGAAAACAACATAGATCTATATACAAAAGAAAGATCTTCAAAAGTTCAGCACTTGAAAACGCGCACAACGACAATGATATTAATACCACTACCAGGATGGGGGAAGAACGTATCAAATTTCATCAATTGGGTAGGGAGAGGTGAAAAGTACACACCACACAAAAGATCAGATCGAAATAACATATTCATGGTTGGTCTTATGTTTTTGGAGGGATGATTGGGGGTGAGAGGGGGTGGTGGAGGATCCCGAAACTAACTTTCTGAGTTGTTGACATCCTAGACATTCTGGTGGAATCGACCGACTGCCGTCGCTGTTTGACGCTTCCCAAACCTGTTCTTTACACGTATTGTTTAACATTATCTGTCTCTCGTGTTCATAACAAATCGACAGATTCATATCATTTCTGCAAAAAAATCACTATCATTATTGGGGATTTCATACATCCAAACGTGTGTTAGACATTTCACTGGTTCATATAACATTTTTCGAATCTCAACTTTTTTTTGAGATTTTTTTTGCTATACTTTTCTTGATTGCGTAGTATGTTGTAGTTATTTCAGTTTTGAGATTATTCCGGATTTTTGCACAAATATCCGGATTCAGAAATACGATCTTTTTTATAACTAAAGTCTATTCATATTCTGATCTTTTATTATTTTTTTTTTTGTGCTTTTTGTGTTTGAAAAAAAAACGTGGGAAGTGTCTATAAGTGTTGGTTGCTAACATGCAATTAATATTTCATCCTTCCCAATTTGTTCTCGTCATTTTACTCTTTTCAAAAAACTTCAAAGTCTACAGTATCCTTTTTCCTTTCCTTCCTTTTTCTCATTAACAAGGTTCTTGAAAATGCGGAAATCCAACTTTTTCTCCTTATTAAAAATATATACATATATACGAATGTATATAAACATAGTATATGTACATTCATTCACTCATTCTAAATCCAAACTCCGCCTCTCTTCTTGCATTCGTTTGGCTAAGCGCCAGCTAAGGGCGACGGACCTTCTTTAGCCAACAGAAAAACGAAGCAGAAAACAGAAAAAAAAGAAGAAGGAGAGGGAGGAGATGGGAAGAAAAAGAAGAAGTGTACAGCGGAACACAAGAATACATCTATTCGGAAACAGGGCAAGCGAGCGAGCGCTCATTGGTTGGTTGCGCGAGCTTTTTTCAACTAGTGCTCTTTTTGTTGCTTGCTATATATGTATATGTGAGTGAGAAACTGAGTGCATTCACCACACTGACGTTTTTTTTCTTCTTTTTTTCTAGCGCTCTTCTCTCATTCTGAATGGAATGGAGAAGCAGTAGGAGCAGAAAAAAAAATAAAGTTGCAGTAGTCGTAGTAGTAGTACTCATAGGGCGAGCGCGAGCGGAGCGTATGAGCTTTTTTCTGGCGGACCTTCTATTTTTCAATGCCAATGGCATTTTCTGGATTGAGGGACTTCATCATTCTTCATCAACATCATCGAGATGTCTAACGAGTTTTTTGTTTGGTCGTTTTTTGGATGAGTCGAGAGAAAGAAGAGTATCACCCGCTTTTTAAAGGATATGAACATCAACTGGCTATTTCCTCAAGGATGCCTCAAAAAATCTCAAACACTGGAAAAAAATTGTATTTTACAGTCATTGAAAATTGTTTCAAACACCTATGAATACCATCAGGCGTTTTTCCGCCATTGAAAAGTGTAGTGTTCTAGTTAATGTAACATTTCTGAATTTCAATTTCTGGAGCGACAATTCGTTGCCATAGAGATCCCGTGCAATAAAGAAATTAAATATGTGAAAATGACGTGATTGAAAAATAATGAAGTCTCAGAAAAACAAGGGAATGCAACTTCTCAAAATAGCTCAACATCATGATTTACTGGAAGTCTATTGTTATTTTCAGACTCAAGCAATTATCATATTCTAGAACATGTTCAGTCTTACATGTTCTTCTTTACAAAAAACAACATTTTCATCTACTTGAAAATTTAATTACCTAAAATGGTAACCCATTAATCAATCTCATTTATCAGTTGTTTGAAAAAACAAAAAAAAATTGCCATTCAATCTCGGTCGAAACTCAAAATTTAATTTCTAGATGTTTGGTTTTTTTAATAAGAGTTTAAAAAATATTAAAACCAATTAGCTTCTTTTTCCAATTAAAAACAGAATTATTTTATTGGAAGAGATGTTCTTAGATGCTTTGAAACTACCGTAATTTGCCGCATGACTCACGATTATTATTTTTAATAAAGATAATTAAGCATGAAAACAAAAATCCAGACTACGATAGGATGCACTTTGTGTTCGTCTCTACTTTTCTTAGTACTAACAAGATTTTTTGCAGGACATCTAAGCTCATCAGACAAATTACCCATATTTAAATAAAATTAATTTTCGTTTTTTTTTAACAAAAAGGGACTTACAAGATTTTCAAAACTTGTTCGAAAGACATTTTTACTTTAGATAAAAATCGAATGCTCGATAGAAATAAAGCCAGACTGAGAATGAGTTCGCGTGTTATACAAAAAGTAATTGTTAGTGCGGTAGGTGTTTTTTCAGGAGATTAAAACAACAAAATCACGCGAGTTTTATATTTTTTCACAGGTTGTCTGGCTTTTCTGAAACAAACAAATTATAAAGTACAATTTGAGATTTTAAAGTTCAGAGAACTGTATGCTTTTGCATTGTTTCTAGAAATAATATTGTTGGTAACTTTTTGGTACTTTCGAGACAGGTGTATTTGTCAAACATATCGCATTTTATTTGAAAATCTGCACGAGCTCATAGATTATTGTGGGAAGTGGTAACTCGGAAAACATGCTACACGTTTTGACAAAAAACGTGACCTATGACAAATTCGGGTCGAGAAAAAGGTTCACTATCCATAAAATAATTTCCAACGCACAGTTTAGAAGTTGAGTTGGTATTGTTTCAAAACAACAAACGTTTGAAAAAAGTTTTCATCAAACATTACTAAACTGACATGTGAGGTATGTAAAGTTGCAATTACAAAAATTACCCGAAATCTAAAATTGTTTTCAATCAAAATTGTGTAAAAGCTTCTAGTTTGTCAATGATGTTCCCTTGAATTTCAAATTTACCCATCCCTCTCTTTTCAATATACCTATATTTACACTCTTCATTTGCGCTAATAACATTGTTTCGGTGATCTCAAAAATCAAAAAAAAGAATACTTTTCAATATATTTCAGTGTTGATCTCATTTTCTTTGTGAACAATTTTTCCATTCGTGATCAAATCGAAATTAGTGTTCAAAAATTTATATATGTTGAGAGCATGGGTTCAATATGTTTTAAAGACACATGTTCTTAAAAATAGATAAGTTATGAAAAATTTTGAACTCTGTTTTTAACTATTAGCAGGACAATAAAATAGAGCCTTGGAAGAGAACCAAAATGATCTAAAAAAAAATTTCGTACAGTATTTGAATATGTTTTTTGAATTTCATTTGTATCAGATTCCAAAAGTGAACAGAAAAATTTTACTTTTTTTATTGTTGGACTCCAAAACTTTTTCGATTTACTATGAAATGTACTGTACGACATTTTCTAGGTCATGCTGGTTCTCATCTAAGGTTCTTATTTTCTTTTTCTGAAAATATGTGGATTTGAAATTTTTTTAAATTAAAATGTTTACAATCTTACATATACTAATGAAAGTATATGAAAACCACATGTTGGTTGAAATTAAGTGCCGAAGTTGAATAAATTCCTATGCTATAAAGTTTATGTTTTTTTTCGAACTATTTTTTCAGATCGGTTGAAAAAATGAACATGAAATTGTCTTTAAATTATTCCAAGAGTTTAGAAATACATATTTACCTGAAAAACTGTTCAAGTTTTATTCAGCCATGAATTATGATTTCTTTCTTGTTCATAACTTCTTTGACATTAACGAAAAAATGTTTTGAAAATAAACAAAATTGTTCGAAAAATATAATTTCACTAATTCGAAATGAAATTGATTTTTAATATTAAATATGTTTAATGTTTCATACAAATCAGGAATGTGGTTTTTTTCTAATAACATCCTACCGAATTGCTCAAATACTTGCCATCAGATTGTGTACATATATGTTTTTTTTTTCTGTTTGTTTACACAAAAATTTTTTTATATACTCTTTTGATTACTATTATATCCAGTTAGATTCATCTTTTTTGAAAACATAGTAAATTGAAGTAGATAGATTTTCAACAGAAAAAAATTCTCAAGAGATAGGTTTCATAAAATATAAAACAATTTTCAAACTATAAAAAACGTGAACACCCCGCTGATTATGTACAAAAGCGAAAATTGATCTTGATTTGATTTTCAAAAGTAATTTCTCAGTTCAGAAAGCGTTATTTTCTTGTTTTTTTTTTAATTTGAAAATCCAATTTCAATAACATATACTTCGAATCCGAATATCGCCGCAATTCCATTTTATCCATGCTATATCCTTCATAATCCATCAGATGTTTTTCATCCTTTTTATCCCATGATATCCAATAACAGCCAGAAAATCCTCTACTAATTCCAAAAATGAACCGTTCTAATCTCCCATTCAAAACGTCATTGTACACCTGACCAGATTTGCCATTTAAAACTAGAACTTTTTTGATCCGCTAATCCAACCAGAAGCTGAATTCTACCACATGAAATAAATAGCTGAATGGACTAAATAGATATTTATTTAATCCTGATTTTCTCTATTGTTATGAGAATAAATACATATACATGTATATATAAAAATTCACATGTTGAACATGTATGAATGTGTATGTATGTATGTGTGTATATGCATTTTCAAATTAATTTTGGGAAACGAAAAAGAAGGAGACAAAATCTTTTCTACATTTCATTCGTCCGTTCCTACTCTTACTTCAAGAGAAGAAGTACTAGTATAGTAGTTTGAAAAAGGGAAAAAGTTTGCAGTGTGTATGTGCATGAATTAACTGGATGGGTGGTCAAGTTTTGTTTTGCAGCACAGAAAAAAATACATATATGTATAATTAAGTATATCCAACGTATAATTTTAATTGAATAATTTCACTTTCAATTTCAATTTATGTTTCTGAACAAAAAAACTAGAAATTCAAGGTTAGAGAAGTCGTCGAATCTGATGGCAAAAAAGAGAGAAGAATTTTTTGGAAAATTAGCTAAAATTAGTTTACAGTGCGGTGAGGATAGCGCTAATTTTAACAAACAAAATAATTTTACGAGAACATCGCAGATGTGTAAAAAATATAAAATATTTCATTTGATAGAAGATTATTGAATTAGTAACATTCCTTTAGCGGTTTTTACTCAATAAGAATTTTCAAACCAATATTTAGTTGAGATCTCATATATGTACATACGTTGAATGAATTTTTTCTCAGTTTGGCTATTTTCATTGTAGAAATCACTGAATTTCAAAAACAAAAACATTTTTTACTTTGTTTTCTCTCGCCAAGTTTCTATCTCCTCTTCATGAAAAAAAAAACCAAAAAAATATTCTCAAATTCGAAAATAGAATAGTTGCAAAAAATATAAACTATTCTCAAAATGTTTATAAACGTTCATATGTTTGAAAAAAAAACGTTCGAATTGTTTAGAATTTTTCAAAAATAATCCAAATTTTACAGAAGAAATAGTTTTGAGAATATTTTTCTCAACATTTCAAATTTGTTCATAAAAACTTCATGTTTAGCATTTCACAAAAACGAACGCTTAGAAAATTTTGTAAAAAAAAGAACAGATGAAAAAGGCAGAACATTATTTTTGGTGTAGAAAAAGACCACACAGTCAGTAAAATGTCTAACACTGTTTCAAGAAACTGACTAAAAAAAAAAACTTACGTTAAGCAATACGTATATGGTTGGGGTTTGTCCGCAGCGGAACAACTTTATCACTTCAAACAGGTAAGGGAGCTGCAAAAAAATGAATTGAATATCTAATTAAAAATAATAAAGCAACATGTTGTAAAAAAGTAGTATATCGGGTGGGACACGAGAAGCAAGAAAAAATAAAAATGAAACGAGAAGGGACGAGAGGAATGGAAATGGAGAAAAAAGAGCGCACGAACGCACACACAGAAAAAGAGAGGAGGCAAAAACGGCGCGGCAATACGAGAAAAAGAAGAAAAATGGAAAAAAGAAGAAGAAGGATGGCGAACAACGACGTTTCGGAACAAAATGTGAAAATAGTTTGAAAAATACAAGAGACGCAGCAATCCATTCCATTTCATGGCATTGCGTTAGAGAGAAACGCCGAATGGCGCCAAAATGAAGAGATTTAGACACGAAAGCTGGTTTCGAAACGAACAGTGACGCCCGCGCCTATGTGTATCTGAGTGTGTGTCCCCCATGGGTTTTCTCGTTTTTTTTTCGCGATGTCGCCTTGATATTTGGCATTGAAGACGATGAGACCAAGTTTGAGAATGTGAAGACAAAAAGATGAGACTGCTATAGTCGTTCATGTTCTCATGGGATTTTAAGAGCTCTTCAACTTTTTTTTCGTTGGAAGAGTTCAAAAAAATATACGAAGAGCCTTTTTCAAATACATGTTACAATTTTGAAAACAAAGAACTGCTAAATAAGATTTTTACAGTTCTGACTATACTTTGATTTGTATTGGAACAGCAATAAGTTTAGTTGACAAAAGACTCTAATCAAGAAAATTCAGAGCTCAGAGGAAAATGTTCGTTTCTTTTCTAGTTAGATAAGGTTGAACTGATTTTGTTTTTGCGAAAAACATTAACTACAATACATTTTTCCATCAGGAACACTGAGTTTCGATCTTCCTCGTAAATCAATCTCAATCTGTCACATGAACATATGTAACACGGGGATCTATTATTTATCTATTTGTTTCGCCACATTTCTTTGGTTAAAAAACCATCACATTTTCTATTTAGGTCAAGGTTTGAATTTGTGCAACTTGTTCTCGAAACTATGACAACTAGAATAATATATTGTTGTGTTGCTTTTGCAATGAAATGAAATACTTTCTGTAACGAAAGAAATGATATATACTAATCTGTAATTCAATTTCATGATAAATATCTATATGAAAACAAACATATACAAACATAAAGTCGTGAAAATTGTTGCATTTCATGCAAAAATGTTGAACAACAATTGTTTGAAAAAAGAAAAATGAACATGTGACGCGGCGTACGTTTCATGAATGAATGGGAAGAGACAAGTTCATTCCGGATATTCTTTTCAATAATGTTTCTTCTTGAACTATATTGCTACATACATATTTGTACGTTCACAACTTTTTCTCTGATAACACTATTCAGTTCGATTTATGTTTCGATATGTGTAAATAATAAATGTATTGATAATGAGAGTAGCTTGATAATTTGGAAAATAAATACAAATGTTTAGTTGGTTTGAAAATAGAGGGACAAGGTGTTTAAATAGAAAAAAGGTGCTCTTTTGAACTCGACAAATACTTTACAAATGAGCTAGACTGTTCGTTTACCGACAGATTTTGATGTTATTTTTTAATTCGATACTTTACACACATTCACGAAAATTAAATTTACACACGAAGTATAAATTTTGAATTATTTTGAAAGAATCATATAGAACGAACAAAGATAACACGAAGGCAAAATGAACAAAAGTCTGACATAATACAAAACTACAAAACGCTTCAATCTTCACATTTCACATTTATTCCGGACATGAAGCATTCACCATAACCATGAAAATAGAAGCTAGAATATGTTCATGTTTTGAAATCAAATGTTTCAAATTAAACAAATTTTCATGGTACATATTTTATCACAAAAAGTAAGAACGCTCGTACAAACAAACAACAGCCAAAATCAAGATATCATAAGGATGCTTTTCATAATTTATATGGATTCGTAAGTCCAAAAGATGAGACTTTTATATACCAAAATCGTGAAAAAAACGACATGTCTTGTTAGACACTAACAATGGAGTTTATGTCACCAGAATGAGACTCTTCTCGAATTTTGAACGCATTTCTATGAAGTTCCTTTTCTATCTCCAGGCAAAACAATTTCCGGGGCATGTGATAACTTATGTATATAGTCTCCACCTCGCCTTTTTTGCATGATATCGAGTTAAATCAGAATTTATCCGTTCAATTTTTTTCAACACAATATACCAAATATTCCAGTATTTTTAATATCATCCGACCACGATAAGAAAGTATAGAATTTTTTCATATTCCGATGTTTCGATACTTGAAATTGTGTAAATAAAGCGTATTGACGTGGGATAATTTTGAACTGATCTCAAACATTTGTTTTAGAAAAACTTTATTGAAAATACTGTAATTGACTGAATATAAAAGTTAACAGATTATCATAAATACCTTACCGTGAAAATTTTTTGTAGAACAGCATGAAGATTCTTTGAAAATTGCAACATCTGGTGAAGTCACATAAGAAACTCCTAAAAATAAAACCTTCACAAAAGTTGATTAGATTCCGATCCGTTTCGATAGTTTTGTTCAGTTCTAAAGAAATTTCAGACACATGTATTCTTTACGAACAATTGTTTCAGAAATTCCATGTAATCCATATAGAATCATCAATCATGAAAAGAAAAAACTTTGCTTTTGAATATTGATATTATTTTATAAAATATGTATAACTTTTTCCGTCTCTCAATGTTTCCAAAAAGGACCCAAAAAACTATTTTTCATGTCCGCAAGTTTTGTTCAGCAGTTCAAAAATAAACACAAACACATATATGTGCGCACATCCATCATTTTATGGCTTTTCAAAACTGAAACGTTTCGTCTTCTTTGTGCGACCATAAAATATTGACAAATAACAACGAATTTGTATTTTTTGCGGCGTGCGCGCGTTTTGTCGGCGGTTTCAAGGGACACCATTCAGGTTTTAGCGAATGTTTGAAAAAAGTGAAAGGAACATATGAGACATGAAAATGAAAATATTTCGCTTGATCTTGATGATGATTTGCCATCATTGATAGTGACAAGGTCGAGACGGGTTTTTTTTCAGATGAACGAAAAAAAACCTCAAAAATGAAATCAACTGAAAACAGTTTTTCATATTTTACTGAAAAACTTACAATTTTCAAATTGGATGAATTTTTTTATTGTATCAAAAAAAAAAATATTATCCAAAATCAACGTATAAAAATGTTTTATGCGCAAAATGTTTATTTTCTGACTACAGGTAAGCAAGTTGGGAACAATTACTTAGTGATTGCCGCATTTTCTCCAAGAACATAGCATTTTTCGGTTTTCGATTCAGCCATTTTGCTATTTTTCGGACAGTTGAAGTAATCCTCGAAGTCAAGGTTTTGGGCAGCAACACTGTTGACTCTAACAACTTCTGCGTGATGTGAGTCCCATGATACTGAAGTTGTCGGAGAATTCTATAAAAAACTATTCATAGAATAAAACATGTGATTTGATAACTTACACTACAAAGAGTTATTGGTGTACTCAAAAAGAATAACTGCGCATTTGTTATATTCTTTGTTGTGCCTTTTACAAGATCCTAAATTTCAATGTTTTATGATGGAATGAGAAATTTTTTAAAGCTCACGTTGATATTTTCACCATAAGCAAACTTGAGAATCTCATACATCATTCCATATGCAAAAACATCAGCACCGTTCTCATCAAATTGATTATCAGAAGTTTCACATTCCTCCTATAACAAAAATTGCCGCATTTACTCATTGACTTAAAAAGTCACCTCAGCAAAAAATTCGCATGATTTCGTAAATTGGTTTTGAATACAAGATCTTGTTTCGTTTGGAAAATATGGTAAATTACTGTCTCCTCTACTTGATACTATATAAGAGTGACCAACTTCGTGAGCTAACACATGAGCAACTGAGCCGAGCTAAAAAAAAAAGAGAAATAACACATCAAAAACCATAAGAAACTGCATTTGTTTTAATGTAAGACTCACGTAAAATGCCGGAGGAAGATCGATTGCAGCAAAATAAATAAATCCATTGGATATATCCATATATGGATGACCATTGCCAGCATTGTAAATAGTGCCCATTAATCTTGGTTTGTGTACTAACCCGTGAATTGCACGATTGTAACAAATTGGAGTTAAGAAGGAGGCATTCAAACTAAAATAATTTTTTTTACGTAATCGGAAGTTGAACTGTCAGGATAATTATACATATAGGTGATAAAATTCAAACATATAATCGTTGAGGTTTTCTCATACAAATTATTCAAATATTTTTGAAAACATACACTTTCCAGTGTTTCGTGAAACTATCAACTTTTCCGTTGAATTTTACATCATCATTTGATTTTATTTGTTGAGTTAGTTTTTTTAAATGGAAAAGTGTGAAACTAGTTAAAAATATGTTTTCTTTAAAAAGATGCAATCAATGAATTCAGTTTCAAAACCAAACTGACTTTGGGTTTTTTTTTAAAAGTATAATTAAAATAAATAACAACATGTAGAAAATGTATGAGCGATTGAAGTTCATTTTTTTTCATCGTATATCATGGAGGCAATTAGTATTTGCTTTGGTATTTCAATTAATAAAAACGAGTACCAACCTTTCTCGACACTCTTGAACTTTAGTAGAAAACTCCTGTAAATACTGTTCATTTGTATATTTGTCATCCAAATTATCAGATAGATACATCTGATTCCAAACTTCTTCGTATAATTTTGTATAGTTTCTGTTTTGGATCCAAGGCGTTGTCTAAAAATAGATGTTTTCATTTTGTTGGACAGTTTTACCAAACCAGTATGAGTTGCGATGCAAATGATTTGATTATAGTCACAGTACTTTTCAGTCGTTGATATACATCTCTATTGTCTTCCAACCATTGGAATAACTTGAATGAATCGATAGTTTTTAGAATTATAAAGAAGCTTTCAGACGAATAAGTCTGAACGAGGAATGAACATTTATAAACACTTCAGTACTTACTGTCAGAAATTCATTGTAAATCGGAACTTTGAGTGTCAGAGCCGCATCATGACAATCATTGAATAGCAAAAATGTTGCAAATGATTGTTGAGGACCTAATGAATCTAAGCCTTTCAGAACACGAGCGTATTCGTCGCGGTTGTTCAAACATCTGTAAAGGATATGATTTTGAATCTTTCGTAATTTTTAAAAAATTACAGTTGTTCGAGTGGTTCCACCATTCTCATCACAAATAAGTCCTCTTCCTCTGGAGTTTCGAAGCTGGTTTCTTCTATCAATAGTTCTAATTGCTCCTGAAACACTAATTGATCAATCCTTGGAAAATAAAGAACAATACCTTCATGTCAATATACTTTTCCGGGATTTCTATGTTTTCGAGTTCTTTTTCGAACTCTTGAGTCATGACCTCCGTGAGTACACTTCCATTGATTGGGCAAACAAACCGATACAAGTTGTCACATGGAGTTATACTTTCATCGAAATTTCTGAAAACAAGGTTCACATTATTTGATTTTTAAACACCAACTAACTCTTCGATTAGTTTTAGGTAATCGATTGCAAAAACTTGGAGAATTAGAGAATAGAGAAGAAACGTTTTCATTATTCCGGTGAAAAGCGGAACTGTTCTAAATGTGATCATCCCAATAACCTTTTATACTTTTTTGAACAATTGAAAACATTTCTGTTCCAAAGAAGTATAAGAAAAAAATTTGAAAAGGAACAAAGGAAGTTTTCAAATTTTCATAACCTAACATATATATTTTTCTATCAATTTTTCCTTTTCAATTCATTCAAAATGACTTAAACAGTTCTATTATGAGTTCTGAACTTTGTACTTCTACATCATTGCACCATCCGATCTCTAATTCAATATGTGCAAATGCTATTAGAACTGAGAATCCACCTTAAATTAAAATTTCAAAATATTTCTTGAAAATTTTCAGGCAGTCCCAAGAAAACATATAGAAACTTGAAATTAAGAAACGAACATTGATTTCAATATCGGCAGCTACATATCAAAACAGAGATTCATTGAAATGTAGCCAAATCATGAAAGTCTCCAAGTTTATTCATCTGCGATCTTATTTGTTACTTTTGAAAACATTTATAGCTCCAGACTTGGATTATTGCGCAGAAGTATACACACCTTCTACTAGCAGAAAGCTAATACATATCGATGAACAAACAACAATAATCTACGACTATGTATGTTCCGGGGACGCAATCAATCTTTAGAGAACAAACGAATATCGAGACCGTTAACATATATTTCCATAATGTCGTCGTACTGTTACCCTCTCAAAGGGATTCTCAAGACCCTTTGTTCTCTTCAGAGTTTCTTTGGGAAAGTTGTCCCCATTTGGAACAAGGTTGCCAACTCATTGGACGCAACTAACCCGAAACAAGTTCGCAACTTCATTGCTGCACTCCCCAACACATAATTTAACTGAACAAGCTTGGCTCAACAGTTCTATTGTCAGGAACTACGAGTCATTTCACATTGTTCTACTCACATAATATAATTACAAGATCTGTGTCATATACATATATCAATCCGGTAAAAATGATTAGCAATAATTTTTTTTTTTGGAAGAGTGAACAAACTAAGCGAAACAACTCTAAGAATGATATTCCTTCTTAAAAATTAATTGCGAGGAGTTGGCAAGTTGCTCTTAGAAGCAAGAGCACTTTTTTAGGTGCGAACGTTGAAGAATTTCTCACCGACAAATCTAGTATTCGAGAAAAAAAGTTCATTCACATCAGTCTCGCGCACAACCAGGACCGGACTGTTCCAAAATTCCGAAAGTTCCGACTGTTTTCGGAACTAGTTAATTCGGAACCAAATTCAGACTTGTCATTTCGGAACTTTTAAAAACCAGACCAAGTTCAAAGTTTGTTTCGGAACTGCACATTTACCATTTCTTTTTATCTCTTTCTTTCTTCCCAATTTCAAACCACAATATGAGAAAAATCCAGACGAGTTTCGTCATTCCGAGATTCTGTTCCGAAAGTTTCGTTCCGAAAAAAAAAAATTTGGGTTGTATCTGATCTGTGTATTTACGATTGTTTAAGCAATGCAAAAAAACAATAATATTTTTGATAAGGAATTTCAAAAATAAAGGGTTACTTCATGCTTCCGAATGACGACTGAAAAACAGTTAACTAAATTAGTGTGAACTATTAAAATTCCGGCTCTGTACCAAAATTGCGGTCCCAAAAAAAAAGGGTCCGTCAGGAAAATAAGGGTCCGTCAGAAATATAGGGGTCCGTCAGAAAAATAGGGGTCCCTGTTTTTTCTTATGGGTCCGTAAAAAAAATCGAAATAATCGAATAAAAATTTTCCATCTTTGTGGAAGAAAATATGTATTTTCAGAAAAAAAAACAATTTTTGTAGAATTAAAAAATGGATTTTTTGTATTCCAAAAAAAAAGTTTGGAAAAAGTAATTTATGAAATTAAAAAAAACAAGACATAAAAGTTAAAAAAGATTTTCGTCATCAATGTTGTAAGATGCCATTTCATGGAGAATGACATTGAGACATTTTTCATTGTGCTTCCGAATGAGGAACTCCATAATAGCCTTTCAACGTTGTTTTCAAAACTCGCCACGTGGATTCGATTGATTGTGTTGTTATTGGGATCAACAAAGTTCAATTTGTGGTTTACAAATTTGTGATCGTATGATTGTTGTAGATTTTTGATTCCTCCGTAGGCCCTCCATCCATCAGATATGACAAGTGTTTCAGGCTCCACGTGTTGTTGATTTAGGGGTAGAAGTGTTGCTGCGTCTCGTTTTGGAACCTCGATGACGTAGCTACGTTCGAGGTTCCGAAGCGATATGCATCAACACTTTTGTCTCTACTTAAACAAAAGTTGGAACCTTCAACTACAGTTGTATTTGATGGATCAAGGGGCTACTGAGAAGTCAAACACCTACAAGAATTATTCGACGACAAGTTTAAAAACCACAAATTGAGCATTGTTGCTCCAAACGACCCCGCAGTGACCCAGTCAAGTGAATCCACGTGGAGAGCTTTGAAAAATTCGCTGAAATCATATTATGCAATACCTCATGCAGAGATAAAACATACCTCATGCGGAGATAAAAGATATCAGTATGTTTTCAAGAGAAAGCATAGGACCAAGTGTCTCAATGCTATTTTTCACGAAATGGCATTGTATGACGGCGATGATGAAAATCTTTAATTCTTTATGTTTCTTTTTTTGTGTTTGATAAATTGATTTTACTTGAAAGTAATTTTTTATTCGAAAAACTTTTACTGGAAAATAAAAAAAAAATTTTATTTTCGCATAATGTTTTTTTTCGAAAATTTCAATTTTTTGAGGGACCCTTGTTTTTCTGACGGACCCATAGGAAAAAACTGGGACCCCTATTTTTCTGACGGACCCATAAGAAAAAACTGGGACCCCTATATTTCTGACGGACCCCTATTTTTTTTGCGGACCCTCATTTTTTTTGGGACCTTTTGGTACAGAGCCTTTTGGTACAGAGGTACAGAGCCAAAATTCCTTACATTTGATGTGGTGAAAATTTATATCAGAAAAATTAAAGTTTCGAAAACAGTTTTATTGCAGTGAAATCATAAATTTATTTTTCTCGCGACGTTAAAGATTTCAGTTGTAAGATAGGTTTGTCTACATACATTGCGACATTCCAACGGAATGGAAAATATCATTAAATGTTTTGGATAACTGACTATCTGAGTCAATTGCATCTTAAAAATTTAAAGCGCAGAAAAAAACATTGTCATTTCTAGCCTTTTTTGAAGGTAGGGTACGGGGAGTTGGTAAGTTCCTCTCAAATGAAGGAACACACTTTTTTAGGCATAATTATCGAAGGACCAAAAAGTCTGGTTTTTAAAGAAAATCAGATTTTCAGAAGTTCCGAAATGACAATTGGGAACTTGATTCCGAATTAATTTGTTCCGAAAACAGTTCTGGATACAAATTATACCAATGGAATGAAGACAACACATGTCTATGAACTTAAAAATATAATTTTAATCCGAAAATTTGAGTTTTCGAAACTCTCTCTCCCTGGATGAGTCGTGTTTTAAAAACGTTATATTTCAGTTTAGCAATAAAAAAAACTTTAAAATGTTTTGAATGAAATTTCTTTATTGAATATGTTTGATTGATCAGCATAAGTCTCAGAAAACAAGTTGGTGGAAATTATTTGGTGATTGCTGCATTTTCTCCAAGCACGTAACACTTTTCGGTTTTTGACTCGATCATTTTGCTGTTTTTCGGACAGTTGAAATAGTTCTCGAAATCTAAATTCTGAGCAGCAACACTGTTCACTCTTACAACTAATGCGTGATGTGGATTTAATGGAGAAGAATTTGTCGGGGAGTTCTGTAAACGACTATGCATCACGTTTTCAAAATGTATAAAATGTTCTAACCTACCTCACAAAAAGTTGTAGCGGTGCTGAGAAAAAATAACTGAGCATTTGTTATATTCTTCGTTGTACCTTCAACAAGATCCTGTAAAAAACATTTTTTTGAAATGAAAGAATGCAAAATTCACATTCAGGTTTTCACCATACACAAACTTAAGAATTTCATACACCATTCCATAGGCAAAAATATCGGAGCCGTTTTCATCAAATTGATTATCAGCCGTTTCGCAATCTCCCTAAAACAAACTTGAACCTGAAATTGTTGAAACAAGTTACCTCAGAAAAAAATTGACATGATCTTTCAAATTGATTTTGAATACAATTTCTGGTCTCATTTGGAAAATAAGGAAGATTAATTTCGCCTCTATATGATATAATGTAACTGTGTCCAACTTCGTGAGCTAAAATATGAGCAACCGCACCAAGCTAAAACATGAAAAAACAGTATATTTCTCTGATATAAAACCTACATAGTAGGCCGGAGGTAGATTTAATCCAGCAACGTATATCAATGGATTTGACATGGACATAACTAGTTCACCATTAAAAGCATTGAACACATTATGCAGTCGGAGAAAGGGCTCATGGTCGAATGATTTTTGAATTGTGTTCAAATGGCAAATCGGAATCAAGAATGTTGAATTCAATCTGAAACATAAACAAAGTTTTTTTTTCTTCTCAAATTAAAGCAACCTTCCCAGGCATTCATGAAATTCAGTATAATATTCATCTATAAAAGCCTTATTATTGTTGTCATTATCTTTTGGATCTTTCAAAGTCAATCGATTCCATACTGTTTCGTATAATTTTGTAGAATTGATGTTTTTAATCCATGGGGTTGTCTGAAATAATGATCATGTTTTCATTAATAAAAATAAAAAACAAACTGCAATGAGTTGCGATGCAAATGCTTTTAATATGTTTGCGGTACTTTCAATCCGTTCATAGACATGTCTGTTGTCTTCATTCCATTGGTATAATTTGTATCCTTCGATAGTCTGCAGTGTTTCAGAAAACTTGCCCGATGGATCAGACTGAATGAATGTTATTTTTGCGTAATATTTCAAAACTCACTCTCAAAAACGTTAATAACATAGTGACCTCAAGTGTCAAGGCCGCTTCATGGCAATCATTATAGAGTAAATACGTGGTGAATGATTCATAGGGGACCAAAGACTCCAGACTTCTCAGAAGACGAGCGTATTCATTGTAATCATTCAAACATCTGTAAAATTGGTGAAATATTTTTTTTTTCATTCTTTAACTTACAGTTGCTCGAAAGTTTCTACGGTTTTGGTTATAAGTGGATTAGAACCGTTTTCTGATTCGAGATATCCAACTTTGTTCATTGATTCTATTTGTTCCTGAAACCTTATACTTGCAGGTCAATCATAATTTGTTCATCAATACCTTGATGCCAACGTATTTAGCTGGAATTTCATATTTGTCAAGATCTTTCTTATATTCTTTATAAATGACGGCGAGAAGTTGGCTACCATTGATTGGACAAACATATCGATACAAATTATCACATGGACTAATACTTTCATCGAAGTTTCTAAAAAAAAAACATGATTTTTTTCTAATTATGAGAAAACCAACTGCTCAATGAGTGCCAGATAATCGATTGCAAATATTGGGAAGATTAGAAAATAAAAAATTACAGTTCTCATTCTTTCTGAAGAAAGAGAAAAAACTGTTCTTAGAATGATAATTCATGATAACCTTTTATATTCAATAGGAATTCCAAACTTGAAAAGAAATGTTTAACACAAAAAATAATGAAAAGAAAACATTTATGAAATTATTATAACCTGACATTTTTGATCAATTGTTTCTTTTCATACCCATTGCATATGGAAAATGCGAAGAAAATAAAAATAAAATCATAATTTACTTGAAATGAGAGATCGAATTGTGAAAAACCTTAGAATGTGTTTTTTTTCTTCCAGAAGTGACATGAGTCTATTTTTTTTTTTCTTGTACGTATACAGGGTGCGGAAAAAGTATAGGTGCAGAGGTTTGGTTTGTTTGACGCCATAGTGCGGACATTCAAACACGTGTTTTTAGGTCAACACTTTTTTTTTCAATTTATACATTTATGTATATTGTTATAACAATTCGCAAAACATTTTCTCAATAGTTTTTTTTTCGGAGAATGGTGGCTGCTGAAATTTCGGTGTTGTTATTAAAAATGCCTTTCTCGTACGGCGACATGTGCATTTTGTGAACCCGCTCTTTATACTTTTCACCATCAAAGCGGAAAATTTTTAAAAAGTATAGTATGGTTGCCAGATATTCTTATCAACAAGAAAAAAATATTCACAGAATTTTTCATCCCATAGAAGTCATGGTTTTTGATGGGATTTGTCCGACTGCTGAAACTCTGATTTTTTCATACATAGATTCAGGTGTGAAAATCAAAAAGACGTACTTTTTTGACCAAGATCTTGTGAGTAAAGTTTTTCAATGATCTTAATAACATTTTAAAAGGCATCTGCTTTTTCAAGAGGATAATGCCATAGAAATAAACTCATAGAAATATTTTCTTGCGACTTCGACCATTTTAATTGTAAAATAAAAATTGAACATGTTTTTGTGTATCTTCGGTTATCATCAAACTATCAGCAGAAACGAGTTTTAATTTTCGAAGCAATATTTTTTGAAAATTTCTGAGCTTAAAGTGTTAACCAACATGAATCGATTTCAGTTCGTATCGAAAACTATGATTTACTTCTGGCATGCGACATTGATTGTTACTTTGAAATTTACTATTTCTGCAAGGTGTGTGAATTTTGCAACTTATTTTAAACTTCTCCTTGTCTGTTTTTTATGTGAATTTTTATATTCGCGATCAGTTCGTATAAATCATATAAATTTTTTTATTCAAATCTGTGATCTGCCCAGAAAAAGTTCGTATAAATCAAAAGTTTCTGGTAGTCGGTTATTTCGGCCAACTAAGTTGACATCCAAAAAATTGTTTTCAGTTTTTAGATTTTTAAAAGAAAATGCATACAGTTTACTGATTTTTCAACTCGAACATCATGAACTGTTTTGAACAATTCTACACAGTGATACAAAATTTTTATTATTGAACAGAAAATAACATTTATCTGGTTATTGCGGCATTTTCTCCAAGAATGTTGCATTTTTCCGACATTGACTGAACCATTTTACTATCGTTCGGACAGTTGAAAGTTTTTGCGAAATCCGAGTTCTGAGCGGCTACACTGTTTTCTCTTATGTGGCTTGCGTGGTGTACATGAGATGCTTTTGCGACTAATGGAATTTTCTGCAAAAAAAAACAGCCGTTTATTATCGTTGAACTGGTCAAACTTGCTTCACACGATGTTGTTGATGGTCCTAAAAAGAATAACTGAAGATTTGTTGTGTTTTTTGTTGTTCCTTCAACCAAATCCTGAAATAAAAATTCTGTGTTGATGAATGCAAATTTAACGAACATTCAAATTATTGCCATAGACAAACTTCAAAATTTCATACATCATTTCATATGCAAATATATCAGCACCGTCTTCTTCAAACTTATCGTCATTTGTCTCGCAACCTCCCTGAAATGTAAAAGTAAAAACAAAATGAAGAAACAATTAACCTCATCAAAATATTGACATGACTTCTCGAATTGGTTTTGGATACAAGATCTTGTTTCGTTTGGGAAGTAGGGTAAATTATTGTCACCTTTCGCTGATACAATATAAGTGTGACCAACTTCATGGGCTAAAACTTGAGCAACCGAACCAAGCTGCAATCAAATAAAAAATTTCATAACAATTAAAAAACTCACAAAATATGCTGGAGGTAGATCTAATCCAGCGATGTAGACAAAAGGATTATTTATTCCCATGAATGGATGAGCATTGAACGCGTTAAAAGAATTGCTCCAAAAGAGAAATGGTTCATTGATAAATGTTGTTTGAGCTGCACGTAGATAACATAAAGGAGTCAAGAATGATTCATTCAGGCTGAAAATGTGATTGATTGTTCTTACATCTTATTAAAAATACTAACCTTAAGTGGCATTTTTCGATTTTAGCAGAGTACTCGTCCAAATATATTTCATTAACTTTTTTGTATTGTAATGGATCTAATAGAATTAGTTGATTTGCAATCGTTTCGTAGATCTTGGTGGCATTTCTGTTTTTAATCCACGGAGTTGTCTGAAACTATCCTATTTTTTGCACTATGTATTACAAATCAAACCGAAATTAATTGCGATGCAAACGATTTGATAATTGTTACAGTATTGTTGAGACGATCGTATGCATGTTTATTGTTTTCATACCATTGGTAAGATTTGAAAACTTCAATAGCAGCAGGTATGAACAAGAAATTTAAAGACCACTGAAATTGAAAGGGCTTAATGACTTCTATAAGGTTAGGAACAGAACGGTGTGAAAAAATCACGGAAAATACGGAAAATGGAACAGCTCTGGTTAAAGACTAACGTCCAAAAATACGGATTTCAATGACACTTGTAGAATTGATGCGGCTTCATGACAATCATCATAAACCAACAATGATGAGAAGCATTCTGCAGAGTAACATGGGAGTATTTTATTTTTCACCAAAGTTTCCAGGTTTTGCAAGATATGGGCATATTCATCACGACTATTCAAACAACTGAAATAAGATGTTGAATCGTCTTTGTATAGTTTTTTTTTAGCTTACCGTTGTTCGAGCTTATTAACAATGTCTGTCATAAATGGAGCATCTACTTCCTGGGACTCATATACTATATTCATTTGCTCGTATAGTTCCTGAGAGCAAATTTTTTATACTGTGATTCCGTTCACAAATACCTTCATTTCTACATATTTTTCTGGGATTTCATATTGGTCAATATCTTTTTTATACTCTTCAAATATAACTTCCAGGAAAAATTTCTTCTCATTTATCGGACAAACATATCGATACAAGTTATCACAGGGACTTATATTTTCATCAAAACCTCTGAAAAATTTGATTAAGTTCAAATAATAAACACAGACTTACTCTTCAATAAGTTTCAAATAATCCACAGCAAATACAGGGAGAATTACAAATATTAACAGATGAATTTTCATTTTATTTTCATAGAAACTGAAAATCTGTTCAACGTTTATATACTTTTTTCAGTGAAAGGTTTTGAAAAGATTTCTTAACAGAAACAGAAAATTCATTGTTAAGATGATATGAAAAGAATTCCATTATAGAAACTTTACTGAACTTAGAACATGAATTCACTTTGAACGTTTTCATGTTCTTTATTGAAAATTATTCGGTGACTTTGATTTTTGTGGTACAAAAACTAAAGAAAAGAAAGACATATCACATCCTGTTTTTTAAATCATTTTCTAGGGAAAATTCATAAGATGAGATATTTTCAGCACTAGCGTAATCGTAAAAGAGAATTCACGAGAATGTAAAAACATTTTCATTTCTGGTAACTTTTGCAACCTTTCACATCCAAACTGATGAACTTTCCAGATGTTCATGATCTAATCATTACTGCAATCAAATATTATATCATTCTGAAAAGTCAACTAAGAAATATTGCATAAAATGATTCTATTGATGCTCCAGGAGTTGTTTAACAAAATTTATTAATACAAGTTTTTTTTTCTTTGACAATGAAAACAATGTTGTGAACCTATTAGTTTTGTTTTCCAAAAACGAATATTTCTCGTGGTTCATCAAATTAATCTGCACATTTTGTCCCAAGGATCATTCTTTTGTAATTCCTCGATGATACTTATTTTAATTTGCTGTACATAGTATTTTGTATATTACCGTTTTTATTTAAAACGACACCGCTTGGAGCAAAAATTTATTCTAAAAATGAGGTTTGATGAGAGAAGAGGTGATGAAGTTTAGATGCGAAAAAATAGATGAGTCACTAAGGTTGACACAGTGCTCTTCTCTTGGCGGCCAATTTGTTGAGAAAAGCGATAGCTTCTGAAAAATATTAATCTGTGTGTATGTTATAGCAGTTTTAAATTGAAAAAATCCAAACGAGCAATATTATGAAATCGGATTTGATATTATCTGGATTAGTATTTCAAGATTATATCGGATATCATGTGATTGTGTAACGTTTTCCATTTCAAAATTATCACAGAAGGCAAATGTGTTTTAATTAAAAGTATTTCGAAACTTTGTAGTTATTGATAAGATTTTTATTTCGAAAGTTATATCCCTTTTAAACTCACGTTTGCTCTTTGCCTTTGCAACCTTTTTTTTCGCCTTACTATCAATCAAACTCGCGTGAATTATTTTGTCGACCACTATTCTGAGGAGCTGTCTATTAAACTCGTCGGCCATCCACTCAATTTTTCTATGTTTTGCGTAGAGTGCCCGCTCGAATTCAGCAAGTTCTGCGAGAGGGAATTCCAAAACCATTATCGAACCGAAACTAAAACAAAAGTTCATTTCAGATAATTATCCTAACACCAGATGTATAACCATCGCTAGATTGATAAATGAAGAGAGAACTTTGAGAAAATGCACAAAACATTACCTTCGAAAAAAAACTGAAAATACTTCGACGAGGCCAGAGCAAAAGAGGATAATGAATGTAAGAAAAAGAAGAAGGTTTATGTGCGCAGAGAGGCAAAATGGTGGAGACGTCGGCAACATTGATGTCTTCCATTCCAAAATTTTCACGGTCAACGAAGTTTTTTTGCACAAAGTGTCCTGAAAGTTTCCAATGTCAGATGAGGTTTTCATTTTGATAATGATGTTTCCCATTCAATTTTTTTCATTGCTTCCGCGATTTCGTTTTTCACCATATTATCAACAAAAAAAAAAACTTGATCAGTGAAAAAAAAAAACATTTAAATAACAAAAAAAATTTTATTATACCCAAAGTGGAAACATGTCTGAAAAATTTAAGAAGAAGAAGAAGGAGATAATTGGAGTGTGAAGACGAAAGTTCAAATTTGTGTAATTTTGATCTTTTCGAGCATGTTTGAGACGTCGGCGACGGTGTGCTTCTCTGGAAAATAAATTACAATTGATTAAAAAGTCTTCAAAAAAAAACAACTGAATTTACTGTTCTTTTAGTAGTTTCCCATTATTACAATATATCAAGTAGGGTTGCAAAACGGGCGACGGGCGCCCGAAACGCCCGGTTGTTTGCTTGCTTGACGCATGGCTGTTCGTTTGCTTGGCGCCCGTAGGCGCCCGGCTGTTTGTTTGTTTGGCGCCCGTTGACGCCCGGCAGTATTTGTGTGTGCTTTTTGAACACACAAACTGAGACCTGATTTATAATCGTTTTTTTCAAACATGAAAAGTGACTTTTAGAAAATAAGACTCTATTGACTTTGTAGAGAAAAACAAGCTCTTTCGATTGGTATATAACTAGAGTACTCATTTGTTCAAGTAAAATTTTAAACGAATGAAAACTATCCAGCTGGTGAAATTGCGAAAATCAGCTCTTTTTGAGAATCCTTTATTTTAAAAATTACTAGGGTCAAAATAAAAAATTTGCTAAATGCAATTTATACAGTTTTTCTGTGCCTACAAAATGGTATATAACAGGTTTCATGAAATGGAAAAACCACGAATGAGTCCTCAATCTAAGTTGTAAAAAGGTGTGAAAACTGACAACTTCCCCTGTCCGCTCTTTGACCACGTGATAGAAATCTGTGAGGACATGAAAGAATAAGTCATTATATATATTTTGTAGATCTTTTCACGATCTACAAGTGATATTTCGATTTTTCAATAGACAAGAACTAAAAAAGTAACCGGTCGTAAAATAGAGTGCTGAAAAGGCAAACAATAGAGATTTTGTTTTCATTCGTTTGAAATTTTACTTGAACAGATGAGTACTCTAGTTATATACCAATCGAAAGAGCTCGTTTTTTTCTACAAGGTCAATAAAGCCTTATTTTCTAAAAGTCACTTTTCATGTTTGAAAAAAGCGATTATAAATTAGGGCTCAGTTTGTGTGTTCAAAAAGCACACACAAATACTGCCGGGCGTCAACGGGCGCCAAACAAACAAACAACCGAGCGTCGTCGGGCACCGGGCGTTTTGGGCGTCGGGCGTCGGGCGTTACGGGCGCCGTGCGTTTCGGGCGTCGGGCGCGACGGGCGTCAGAAAAAACGGGCGCCGGGCCGCCCGATTCGCCCGTTTTACAACCCTAATATCAAGATTTCCTACATTTCAAATTTATAAAAGATTTTTTTAAATTAAAAATGACAATTGATCAAAATCGATGAATGATGTGCTATTTCGTAATTACTTTTAGAAGTGACTACATACGCCAAACTACAATTTTCATAAAGTTTATCTTTCCGAAAAAGAACTTCAAATATACCAAAACTCGGGATGAGTGCGACAAATCATATTTTGAATCCCAAACTAGTGGATAAAAAAACGATTTTTTCCATATACTGTCCAACACAACTGTTCAGTTCAATATGGTTATTTTCATAAATGGTATGCCATCAAAAGTAGATCTTTAAAAACTGAAAAATGGTTTTTCGAAAACTTACTGTTGTTACGTGGACGACGAGTGCGATTCTTCACTTTTAGAATGTTGGTCTTTTTGTTGGTAGGAGACATTTTCTTCTGCTGCTGTTTGTTGCGCAATTTCTTCGACGCCTCCGCTTGAACTTTCTCCTTTCGCAACCGCTTCGCCAACTTTTTCGCCTTTTTACGCTCCTTGCGTTGACTTTTCAACTCATCTCGATTCATCGACACTGCTTGAGGAATTCCAGACATTCTGAAATTAAGACAATGATTCAATGAAAAATTCTAGTTACGTCTAACGAAAAATTAACAATATACATATACAAAACAACAGCAATTGATGTCTTATTTCCAATCAAATTATTTTATTATTTTTTCGAAATTTCATTCTTTGTTCATGGATTTCAGAATTTGATATTGATTTATCGAAAACTTCAAGTTTTATTTCATTATTTCGAAAATATTACAATGAATTTGTATATTATAGCTGGCTAAATCTTCAATGAAAGGAGTGAAATGAAAAGGGAAATTCAACGACAATAAGAAATACGTATTTCAGGCTTCAAACTGTTGATAATAGATAAAACCACCATTCTGAGATAGATGCCAACAAATAACATCAAAGATATTATGAATACTTGAAAAACTACAACAAAAAAGGAAAAAATTAAAAAAAAACCTGCACGGAAATAATGAAAAATGAAAATAAAAAATGTGTATGTAAACACCGAATACGACGCACAAATGCACACAACTACATCATCGTCCAATTTTTTACCTTTGCAAAAATTGCTACTACGATTGAGTGAAAAAAACAAGCTGAGAAATTGAATAAGCTTTTGTCCGGGTAAATCGCGGTCACCCATTTATTGTAAAAATCAATGGTAAGAACAATTTTTTCAAAAATTTGCAGTTTGTTCGGATTTTGAAAGAAGATAAAAATTATGTTCAGTCTTATGAAGAGAAATGGCATCTACAATATTTTTCAAAACAGTGAAAATTTTCTCTGTTAAACAGGAAAACTTCTTTGGTTTTCAGTTATGTATAAAGGAATTTTTAATGGCAATGAGATTTACTTCTCTAACTTTTTTTCAGAGAGCAATAGTAAGTTACTGAGAAGGATCGAATCTGTAAATATTGCAACTTTCCACGAGAAATATAATGGGTACAAATTGACTCTTCGCTGAAACCTGCTTCCGTCTTTTTGTTCTCCTCTTCGAGTTTATCCACCATTTTGTACCATTTATTTCGATATTTTTAGCCGTTGCTAGCATGAATAATAAGGAGAAGAACATGTTTGCAGGGGATCCATTGTAATTTTTCGACTCTGCGATATTCATTCTACATCCAAAATCAACTTTGGAATAAAAAAAATTGCGAGCAGACATAAACCATTATTCTCGATCGAAAGGCGAAGGGAAATATATCAAAATGTTGATACATAACTTTAGATTTTCAATGCTCACATGATTTGAATTGAAGTCCAGTCAGTTTCATTCTCAAGATGAAAGAATAAAAAACCGTTTGTATTTTTCCAGATCTGCAATCTTCAAAACTTGTGGAATTGCATATGTATTGATTTATTGAGAGTTGAAAGTGAAAAAATGAATGATACATTTATTCTGCCGAAATCGACATCTTCTCAAACATTGTTTCCATTCGGTGGGCTGGCCGGTTCGCTGAAAAAAATTTGAACATTTTTTTCGTAAGAAAATAAGAATTTCTGTTATTTATTTGAACAAACAGTTAAAAAAATCCTTTTTGTTCTCAGCTCACACTAAAAAATGAGAAAACCACTCTGTTACTTTTAGTTTTTGAATAGTTTTTCGTAATAAAAAATTCAAGATTTTTGCATCAAACTGAAAACACTGAAAGAACGGTCAAGTTTTCAAGGTTAAAATCAATACAGTTTTGTTTGACGCATCTCGTCAAAATGTTCGTGTGAAATGTTTTATTGCTGCCATAACGTAAAGAAAACTTACATGTCGAACTTTTGAACTCACGTGTCATCTACATATTCTTCAACTGTGAACAATATTAATGCAATGAGCTTGCTAGAAACTGAGATTCTTGTTATGATTATTTGTCAGAAAGAAACCCACATAAAAACTAATAAAATTATACATTAATCGAAATCAACATTTGAAAAGTCGTATCCTATTTCCTCTGTGAAACAAATTGATCAGTAAACTTATATCGAGGGAGCTTCCGGAATCATTGAAGTAATGAACTATATATGCATATTTAAAGTTATAATTACTAAAATTGTTCAATTCAAAACCAAAAAAGACATTATTTTTGTTTTTCTCCTTTAGTGTTCTAAATTTTATATATTCCAGAAAACTTCTAGAAGAAATACATTTTCAAACGTTTCAAATAAATGTTCTCATAAAAAAAGTGCTATCTGCATTTGACAGGGTAATGATAGAACTAGAATTAAAGTTGCTGAATGTTCAGAAAACGTTTTTTTAGGCCTGGGCTTAAAACTCTGATTCGTTCTGATATGATTTCTGAAAATGTCTGATCTTGAGAGTAAAGGTCAAGATTCCTATTATAAACGCTTCAAAATTCGTATCGTGTACGTCTTTTTCAATTCCAAAGTTTTTTGTTTTTTGGTTTGTGTAAGATATTCAAGTTCTCATTTATTTCTAGACATTCATAAAATACGTAATCTCTTATATTCCACTCTATTAATTTTTGTGAATCATGATTCTGTTTTCAGCATGGTTTCCAAACTTGTGAAACAATCGAAAAAGCAAATCTATAAAATCATCAAGTATAAACAAAAGATTTGCAAAAAAAAAATCTTGAACGAACATGGAAAATTCAATTTTCTCACCATTCGCATGCTCATCAACTTGTTGAAAAATGGATTGATTGTTGCGCGCAACGCCAAAGTTATTGTGAGTTTTGAGGTGTTTGTAGTTGGTAGTGAACCAGAGAAACCGAAAAGGTTTCACGTTTTCCCACGAATAACATATCCACGTCTTTTTGGTTCAAATTTTCTACAAAAATCTTGTTGTGGTCACTTTCGGAAAACGACAAACAAATCAATTTCCACAAATTTTAGAACATTTTTCAGCTAACTTCAATTATACTTCTTTTGCAAGTGCCGTAATTTCGTGGTTGAATCTCTTGAAAATTATGATTGATAGAGAAATATCGTTAAAATTTTCAGAAACTTCGAAAGTTCTGGTTCGCAACGAGTACACTAGTTCAAAATTTAGAAAAACACCGTTTTCAAAACGGGTTAATCTTTCTGTTGTCCTTTTCGTACATGTTTAGGGTTCCTAAGAATCACGTTTTTGCTTTATAACATGTATTTGCAGAAACAACTCATCGCGTTAGATAATGTTGACAATATGGACATCGACAAAATTCCAAAACCTGCTCGTCGTCATGCCGGTCATCAACGTCATTAAAACGCATCACAACGGTTTCTTTGTCTTTCATTATTTTTTTTTGAATAAAAATCTGTCTTTCATCAGATCTAGTTCACGTTTTTCACTCGGGTCTCATCCCATTACCCTTAAATAACAAAAACAGAACACACTCATTGAATATGAACAAAGTATCATTCTCAACAATAATCACCAATTGTTGTTTTTCGACAAAATATGAGCGATTATTAAATAGTTTTTCTCATTGTTCCAATAGAATTTACCGAACTGAGAACATGTGTTGCTTTTCAATATATGTAATGAATAAATAATTCAACCAATTTCCAGAGATGGCCTTCATTTTTCTAGATCAGCAGTCTTTAAAACTTGCGACACTGCTTGTGTTTGATTATTCTGTCATTGTCAAACCTAGGACATCGAAGTTCATTTTTCTTTTTGAAGTAACCGGAATTACTTGGAAATAAACTATACGGTAAACACTAATTCTCTGTGTCACCGAACTTCTAGAACTGACATTTCATGAAGACGAAATCGAGAAGAACTTTTTGAACATCATGTTTATGGAAACAAGAACAAGAAAATTTTGATTTTGGGTGCTCATTCGAAATAGCCTGGGCAAGTAACATCGTCAAACTATCCTGTTAAAAATCTCACTGAACACTGTGGTAAGACATGTATATCTGATTTGTGACATTCAAATCACAGATTACTTGGCCAATAGGAAAACAACTGTCTTAACATATATAACATTCATCTAAAAACAAATGCGATAATTTAAAATGAAGAGGAGAAGTAGAAGATGATTCAAGCGTCCTTGATGGTGAGCGAGGCCAAAACTTTCGATACGTCGACTACATCCTTTTTGTCTGAAAATATTTCACAATTAATTTTGAAAAGCTTCCACTTATAAAAGGCTTTTCTTTTTTCACAATGTTTTTTTCTCAAAAAGTGAGCAGCGGATTCCTGATACAAAATATTAAGCCTAAAACAAAAAAGCTGAGACAACTTTAGCTATGGACACTAGATTTGTGCTGAACTAGCAACAATCGTTTATTTTTCCGAAAAAAGCTATTATATGAAACTTCAGGATTTGTTCCTAATAGAATGATTTACAGAATAGAAATAAGGTTGAAACTTTGAAACCATGCTTAGTTGTTTAGCTCGAAATTCGAAAGAAACTAGATTTTTCGAAACTGGAAAAATTGATTCAAATAAACTCACATGCGTTCCGACGACCGCGTCTTCGACGTTTGACCTTTTCACCCGAATGGGTTTTCTTGTTACCGTTCTTCTTTGTTTGGCGTCGATTTTCAGCCGTTAACCGTTGCTGCTTTTTCACTTCTTTAGCTGCCTTTTTATCCTTCTTTCTCTTTCTTCTTTCAATCTTCAATGCTTCTCTGTTTTTCGATTCCTTTGATTCCATGGGACAATCTCCGGACATTCTGAAATTAAAAATTAACTTAATGAAAAACACGCTAACATAAAAAATATATTCATATACGAAAAATAACATCAAATGGTATGCCAAATTTATTTAAAATATTTTAATATTTTTTCGGTGTTTCAATTTTAATTTATCATTTTTTTTTCATTACCAACAACTGTTAATTTTATTTTTGTAAACTTATAATCTTGTCTTTTACCTTTGAATGAAGTCCAAAAAATCGTATATTATAGCTGTAAAAAAACTAAAAAAAGAGTAAAATAAATAAAAAATGCAGAAAAAAGTAAAATAAATGAAAGTAAAAAAATATATGTGCACACACAGGCATTTGACGCGCAAATGCAGACTTTTGTAACGTAGTCAAACATGTGTTCATTTACCGAATTTTCTTCTTTTCAAATTCACTAAGACTGAGCATTAGTACAAAAACACGCCAAGAAAATGATGTCGCAACGACCAGACAGATTCAGTTATGTACGAGGAAATTTTTAGTGTCAAATCCATTGATTTTTATTAATCTTTTACAGGTAGTAAGCCTTTTATAAGTGGAAGCTTTTCAAAATTAATTGTGAAATATTTTCAGACAAAAAGGATGTAGTCGACGTATCGAAAGTTTTGGCCTCGCTCACCATCAAGGACGCTTGAATCATCTTCTACTTCTCCTCTTCATTTTAAATTATCGCACTTGTTTTTAGATGAATGTTATATATTTTAAGACAGTTGTTTTCCTATTGGCCAAGTAATCTGTGATTTGAATGTCACAAATCAGATATACATGTCTTACCACAGTGTTCAGTGAGATTTTTAACAGGATAGGTAATATTTTAATACTTGTGTAATCCAAATGTTTTTAGATCAAGAAACAGGATTTTATAACAATGGTGAAGAGAGTATCTGAACAAAGACAAAGACTCGATTTTATGATCAGCAAAGTAGAGTCCGAAATTGGCGAGTATCAAAACTTGAAAAAACAAGAGATGCAACAAAATCTTGGAGCCGTTGAACATGAGCTCAAGATGAAAATCCAAACCTGGGAAAATAATTTTAAGACACAGAAAGTCGAAATGAATGCAATTATGAATTTCATTTCTACCCAACGCCAAATGTTCGTCTTAAAGTACAAAGCCAAAGGAGGAGTGAAAAATACTTTGGTAAGTTCCAAACCATGCGACTGCTTATGTTTCTGAATTTTGCGCAATACTTTCCATTGTTAAAATTTTCAAAAGTTAACTTTCTCAATACTGACTTGTTCAATTTCAGCTTCATTGCAAGGTGTCGGCTCTTTTGAAACTGGCTCAAGTGTTGAGGAAGAAGAATATGCATTGCCGGTCAGTTTATTTGTTGTTAGTCAGTCGTGATTCAAAACTTCAAAATTCCAGAGCAATCCAACAACAACTGTTTAAAAAATATAGTATAAAGATCCGGATGTTGACTTGCCAAAATATTATACCTGCAAAAGCCAAATCGTACACTTACAAACGATAAAAACATGCGAGAAACGTTTTGAAAGGAGAACTTTAACACGTGATAACTTTTTTCACAAAAATTTCCGGCGAAAAAAAATTATCACACGATTAGATAGAAATAAGAAGATGGTTTTTCTCATCATAAATNACTTACAAACGATAAAAACATGCGAGAAACGTTTTGAAAGGAGAACTTTAACACGTGATAACTTTTTTCACAAAAATTTCCGGCGAAAAAAAATTATCACACGATTAGATAGAAATAAGAAGATGGTTTTTCTCATCATAAATTGTAGACAAATCATTGTCAAGTTTATCATAATCTTACCTATGTCAACATTAATCGACAATTTTCTTTTCTTTTCCGTGTCCTTATTTTTCTCTGGTGGAAAGCCCTCCTCTAGAGTGATAATTGAATGATCTCTCATAATAGGAGAAGCAGTACGCGCAACGTTTGGGTCAATGAAGTCGACCTGATTCTTTTCATGAATGAAGAATTTCACGGCAGGTTCCACCGGTTGAACAAGTTGAGTATTGATTGGCATCGCTGTCTGAAATAAAACCCTCATTGTTTCATTTTTCAAATTCAAAAATATTTTGAAGGATAAATTGTAATGTTTAAACAAAAATTTCTAAAGTAATGCAAAAATATATAGGAATATAAATATGATTGAAACATTGATTTTCTATGAGTCACACATGTTACGAAATAATATGAATAATGTTTTGATGGTTTTCATGAAACTTTTTTGGCACAATTTCGCAATGCAAAAACACTAAAACACAAGTTTGCAGAAATGTTTTGAGAGAAATAAGAATACAAAAAAGTTACAGTAAATTGAACAAAATAGAAAATATCGAGATTTTTGAATGTTTATGGGAACGTTTTCTTTTTTTGATCGATTTCTGAAATAGATATACTCCGAAAAAATCACGGTTGATAAGGAATATTATTATCTCGAAATTTATAACGTTAATTTTTCTCACTATAAAAATCCATATTCAAGTTCTCATTTATTTCTAGACATTCATAAAATACGTAATCTCTTATATTCCACTCTATTAATTTTTGTTAATCATGATTCTGTTTTCAGCATGGTTTCCAAACTTGTGAAACAATCGAAAAAGCAAATCTATAAAATCATCAAGTATAAACAAAAGATTTGCAAAAAAAAAATCTTGAACGAACATGGAAAATTCAATTTTCTCACCATTCGCATGCTCATCAACTTGTTGAAAAATGGATTGATTGTTGCGCGCAACGCCAAAGTTATTGTGAGTTTTGAGGTGTTTGTAGTTGGTAGTGAACCAGAGAAACCGAAAAGGTTTCATGTTTTCCCACGAATAACACATTTCTGAAATAGATATACTCCGAAAAAATCACGGTTGATAAGGAATATTATTATCTCGAAATTTATAACGTTAATTTTTATATATTCAAGTTCTCAAAAACAAGACAACAACAAAATTTACAAACAAAATAAAACATTATACATAACAACATTCATTGGCTACCGTCTCTAGATGCGTCTCCTTTTTTGCTCTCTTCTTCTTCATTATTCACAACCTTTGCGCATTCCTTGGCATCACCATCTTCCTCTTCCTCTCCAACCAACTCCACAATTTTCAAGCTTTGATGCACCACCGTATCCTTCACTTTCTCCAATCCAAATACTAAGAGCTTCAACGACAACTGAAAAAATTAAAGTAAAAATTGGAACTAAATTATAAAAAAATCGAAACTTTTTGCATTCTCATTTGATTTTGAGTGATAAAAATTTTCAAAAATATTTTTCCGATTCAAAATAGCTGGTGTTCAAGAACACAAAAAATCCTCTTGAAAACTGGAAACTTACGAAATCAACATGTTGCTTTTCATCGGATATAAAAAGTCTGGCATATAAAAATTTGTCGCTGAAAATTCGATCCTCAAGTATCTTCAAGTAGTTTTTTCGATCGTGAACTGTGATTGCGGGCAGTGTGACATCTGTCTTTTCTTTCTTCGCAGTTTCGAGAACTTCCATATCTCTGCGAAGAACACTTCTCATATAATCCAACTCATCTCGGGTTGATTGTTCACGAACTACAAGTGCTTGGTATGCTCGACTTTGGTAATGCTCCCTCAATTGCTCAATCATTTCATCTTTCACGGCCTGCCTTGCTTTGTGCTCTTTGCCCAACCAGTTTCCGAAATCGGCAGCCATATCAGCAAAAACTTGATTGGCGCCTCCAAGTGGCATGAGTTGAAGCTGAAGTTGAAGGTTATCCATATATCTTCTTCCCCATCTCAATTCTTCTTCCTCTAACGGTTTCACAAACTCTTCGTATACTTGCACAAAATCTTCCCATTTCATTGGCTTTGGCTCAGAGTTGAACATGGTTTATCTGTAAAAAATATAATGTGGGCTGGAAGAGTGCACGATTGTGCGAAAAAAATACGTCAAAAAGTTAATGGTAAAACAGCATTCACACTATACAAGGCATTAAGAAATATTATTTCAGGCAAGAAATCACACAAAAAAGTTTTGTACCTAAAAAAAAACTATTTTACCCAAAAAGCATTAAAAAAGTGCGTTTCTTGACCGTTTCCTTCATTTTGTTTGAAACTTATTTTTGACTGGGGAAAATTTCCGGTTCTAACGACTAAAAATTACAAGATTCCTTATCAGAAGAAGGGTCAATAAAGCTACGAGAGAACCTAAAAATTACCATGAACTAATAAAATGACAAGAGGATAGTGATTAAGAAAACACTAGTCAACTAGGGTTGTAAATAGGCGAAGGTGTGAAAAAGAGAGGGTCAAAACAGGATAAAAGACAGTGAGGCAACATACAAAAAGGAAAAAAGTAGTCTTGGCGGTAATAATGAATAAATGAGCCAGCGAGCTGTTTATAGACTCGAAGTGGGCGGAGCTTATTCACACATCGACTCAGCTGATATGCGTTCACCCCAAACGGGTCTGAGCTGATATGTGCTTATTCGGAATGGGTCTCAGTTACATGGAGGTCAATTCACATAACCACTCAGTTGATATGCGGTCATCCCGAAGGGGTCTCCGTTGCTATGACGTCAACTGAAAGCCTGAAAATAACACGCAAAAAGCCCAAAGTCGTTGAAAATTCAATGGTTTGGATCCCCAATCCCAAATCTGACTGAACCTGATTCAAAATCTGAAATACCGTGCTCACTCTGACATAAAGGCACCTCCATTTGAAGGGCACCTCTAATATAAGGCCCCCCGGGACAGTTCTGCTTTGAGCATTTGAAAAATAATTATTCATTGTTAGTGTGTTGATTTTGTAACTAAAACCCATCAAAGTGTTAATTCATTCATTACATTATCAAAAACGGAAAGGGAACTTCTAAAAATAAAGTTTTTCTAAAAATTATAATATTCCTCACGAATAGAAAGGTTAATAAAGCTACGAGAGAACCTAAAAATTACCATGAACTAATAAAATGGCAAGAGGATAGTGATTAAGAAAGTACTAGTCAACTAGGGTTGTAAAAAGGCGAAGTGAAAAAGAGAGGGTCAAAACAGGATAAAAGACAGTGAGGCAACATACAAAAAGGAAAAAAGTAGTCTTGGCGGTAATAATGAATAAATGAGCCAGCGAGCTGTTTATAGACTTGAAGTGGGCGGAGCTTATTCACACATCGACTCAGCTGATATGCGTTCATCCCAAACGGGTCTGAGTTGATATGTGCTCATTCGGAATGGGTCTCAGTTACATGGAGGTCAATTCACATAACCACTCAGTTGATATGCGGTCATCCCGAAGGGGTCTCCGTTGCTATGACGTCAACTGAAAGCTTGAAAATAACACGCAAAAAGCCCAAAGTCGTTGAAAATTCAATGATTTGAATCCCCAATCCCAAATCTGACTGAACCTGATTCAAAATCAGAAATACCGTGCTCACTCTGATAAAAAGGCACCTCCATTTGAAGGGCACCTCTAATTGAAGGGCCCTTGGGACAGTTTTGAACAAGCTTCGGTCAGACTTGACATTCGGTAAATCAAAGAAACAAATATGTGAAAAGGACGATGTACCTTTGAACGAAAACAGTGATATATTCACCTGACTTTTTGTTTTGTGAAGTTTTTCCCATTTCAAAACGAATTTTGGAGAAAACGAAAACATGTCAAAATGCATCAGCTATCCTGCCATAATATTATTCCAGCACATATCCAACACCTCAAATAAACTTGTGCAATTGTTACCAATCCTGTAACCTGACTTCCAAGTCAAAACCTCATAAAATTGATTGGAAACATGTCGAAATGTCTCAGCTATCAGGCTGTTGACCTGTCATAAGATTAATTCAGCCCATATCGAACATTTTCGAGTAACCATAACAATCACTGTCAACAATCATTCTCAATTTGGTGATTTGACTTTCAAGTTAGAAATGCGTGAAGAAACTATTCACTTGCCTGGTACTTGAACTCATGTTGATACAAGAATACATTGTTTTTTTTTCCAATTTCGGTGTTAAAACTAGCTAATTCATTTTAAGATCCAATTTCTTCTTGTTTCTCTCATTTTTTTCTCTCAAAACATGCCTGTCAATCATGATTATTCTTTCCATATTTCAATTTTCTCAAAAAATCGTTTTGAAATGTTGAAACTCACACAAAACGACGGATCAGGAATGCATATATCAATTTGTGTTGAAGGAACATTTTTTTTAAACATATTTGCGTCTTGTCACGACGGGCTGTGTTACTCTTGCGAGCGTGTGCGTTGCGGTCGGCCATTTCTCATTGTCATTGTGTTTTGTGTTTTCTTGCCAAAATATTTCTTTTGAATGTTTCTTGTGTTCATGTTGTTTTATCATCAGCTTTTCCAAATACCTTATCACACATAATGTCCTATAATCTCCCTGAAATTTGCATTTTTATCCGGAATAATAATTTTCTTGCTATACTTAAACATTTCTCACTCAATCACTATCCAAATGCCTGGTTTTCGAATTGATTTTGTGATATTTTGATACTAAAATCCTTTTTTTTCAATTTTGTCTAAAAATAATCGAGATTTAAAAATAATCGAGACTTATTTTTGACTGAGAAAAGTTTCCGGTTCTTATTACTAAAAATTACAATATTCCTCACAAGTAGAAGGGTCAATAAAGCTACGCTCACAATAAAACGATTTTTAAATTTGTCCGCAAACGACGTTTTGATCCGTATAGGAAGTTTGACAGTGGAAAATATCTACGATTTCATAAAATCCATTTTCATTCGGAATAATGTTTCTCTTGCTATAATTTTAAAAAAACTCTTGCTATAATTAAAAATAAGTTCTAAAATCCAATTTCTCCTCGTCTCTCTCATTTTGTTTTCTCAAAACACGTCTGTCACTCATAATTATTCATTCCATATTTCCATTTTCTCAAAAAATCATTTTCTAATGTTGAAATACACACAAACCGACGTATATATTGACTTGTGTTAAAGGTACATCGTTTTTACACATATTTGTGTCTTGTCACGACGAGCTGTGTTACTCTTGCGAGCGTGTGCGTTGCGGTCGGCCATCTCTCATTTTCATTTAGTATTGTTTGTTATTGTGTTTTGTGTTTTCTTGCCAAAATATTTCTTTTGAATGTTTCTTGTGTTCATGTTGTTTTATCATCAGCTTTTCCGAATACCAATTTCGGCTAAAATTAGCTAATTTATTTTCACACACAATGTCCTAGCATCTTCCTGAAGTTTGCATTTTCATTCGGAATAATGTTTCTCTTGCTATATTTGAACATTTTTCATTTCTAATCCAATTTGATGGTATTTGAATTGATTTTGTGACATTTTGATACGAAAATCCATTGTTTTTTTTTCCAATTTTGGTTAAAAATAACAAATTAATCTTAAAATCCAATTTCTCCTCGTCTCTCTCATTTTGTTTTCTCAAAACATGTCTGTCACTCATAATTATTCTTTCCATATTTCCATTTTCTCAAAAAATCATTTTGAAATGTTGAAATACACACAAACCGACGTATATATTGACTCGTGTTAAAGGTACATCGTTTTTACACATATTTGCGTCTTGTCACGACAGGCTGTGTTACTCTTGCGAGCGTGTGCGTTGCGGTCGGCCATTTCTCATTGTCATTGTGTTTTGTGTGTTGCTTGCCAAAATATTCTTTTGAATGTTTCTTGTGTGCATGTTGTTTTATCATCAGCTTTTCAAAATATCTTTTCACACATTAATTATCTTATCAGCTTTCAATCAATTTTTTACAGCACAAACTATGACTGGAAAACACCCAAACAAGAACTCGGGAGATGCGAATGATCAGAAAAAGATGCAGAAAGATGAGCAGAAGTTTGTGGAAAGTCAAATACTTTAAACAATTTTCTTTGATTTCAGGAAAGCCACCGTCCCAGAAGTTGGATGTTCTTCAAGAACAGCTGAAGACGACATCCCGAGCACCAGTGGTACCCAAGCGAGAAGAGTTCCAGCAGTTAGAGTTTCTCTAAGAACGGCTGAAGATGATATTCCTAGTACAAGCGGTACTCAAGTGAGAAGAGCCACAGCAGTTGGTGATGGAACGGTGAGTTTCCTCGTTTTTCCAAATTTTTTTCACACATTTATAATTTTTTTACAGCGATCTACATCAAGAAAACGCGCAGGCAGTGAACCAGGAGATGGTACGGACAAGAGAAAGAAGAAAGAGGATGAACCAGCAAAGTTTGTGAAAGCTGAATGATCTCCCAATAATTTGTTATGGTTTCAGGAATTCAAACAACCCGGTTCAAGGTGCTCCAACATCATCCATGGATGATTTGGCGAACATGAGTCCAACGAGTGGAGCTGATGTTTGCGCGAAAATGAGTCCAACGGATGTAGCTGTATTGTTGGTGAGTTTTCTCTCAGATTTTAAACAAACATAGTTGATTCTACATTTTATGTACTTGATAGCAAGCTTACAAAGTCTTGACAAACTATGAAAAAAATATATTTCAGGATCAAGCAAAAGGATTTGCCCTCAAAATGAATAAAACCGCTCGGCTTGTTGATCTTTTGGTAGAAACTACTTTAAATTCACAGTCTCCAATGGGACAAAATCCTGCTCAGGATCCACAAATGCCACAACCTTCACAAGTTCCGCAAGTTGAACCAACTCCTGCACAAGTTCCGCAAGTTGAACCAACTCCTGCACAAGTTCCGCAAGTTGAACCAACTCCTGCACAAGTTCCGCAAGTTGAACCAACTCCTGCACAAGTTCCGCAAGTTGAACCAACTCCTGCACAAGTTCCGCAAGTTGAACCAACTCCTGCACAAATTCCGCAAACTGGAGAACTTAGCATTGAAGTCCAACAAACTGCTTCAGTTCCAAATGATCCAGAAGAATCAGATATTATCCCCAGCTTAGTGGTTCGCTTCCCTACACGTTCACCACTCGATGATATTCCGAGCACAAGTGGAACCCAACCTAGAGAAGTCTCAGCTGGTGGTGACACAAGAGTGAGTTTTCTCTTAAATTTTTTAACGAACATAATTGATTCCACAATTTTTGTACCTAATAACAAGCTTACAAAGTCTTAACAAACGATGAAAACATTTTTTCAGGCTCGAATCGATGCACTTACCCATAATATGGAGAGATTGATTCGCAGTAATCGTCGTTTGGAAGAAGCGATTGCTCCAAAACTTTTTGATGAATCTGAAACAACGGCTTCAATTTCTGAGGTGAGTTTTGTTTTGGTTTTGAGCTTAGTTTTTGGATACTGTTTTTGGATACGAAACTTTAGCATTTCTGATCATGTTTTTGAAGTGTACAAGATAATTGGAAAACGACTTTTTTAATTTCCAGACCGAAGCAGAAGATGCATTCAACAATTTGAGCGAGGAAAATCACCAACTAACGTTGAAGATTCTGAAAAACGAGACCGATATCAGAGATGCGGAATTCTACTTGAATAATTCAATTAGAGCAAGTCAACTCAGTGTTTTGCTTGGAAGAAATCCAGTTTTTGATAAAGCTATGATCAATCAAAACAAAGTCAAATACCAAGCAAACTGTGAAGAAAGAGATCGCCACCAAACTCAACTACGCTCCTCAAGAAGAGATTTTGCTGAGAAATGTGGCTTGGAAAATGAAGCTCAAAGAGCATTTGTAAGTTTTCAAACCTTCTTGTAAAGAGTGAGCAGTTGACTGATGATTCATAATTCACGAAAACAATTCTTGATTAGTATGATTTGCTTTGTAATGAAGCAAATCCAGAAATATAGTTCACCCCAAAGTTTTTATGACAGTTTCTTGGTGAGGAATCAAGAATATGTAGGATCGAACATGAAAAAACTACCAGGCTCGGATCATCTAACTAGAAACGTCAAAAAACTAGTATTTTCACACAAAAATTTGGGAATATCCATAACTTATTATTTTTTTACAGATTGATGCTAATTCTTTGCCTGCCTGTTTCGACTATTTCAAAAGGCAGTACGGAGCCAAGTTTGCGGCAAAGGATGTTGGAGGTAACCCATCGACTGATGATGAACCAGAAACTCCTAACAATGATAATGAAGATTCGGAGAATTCCGATAATAATGATCAATAAGGTGTCCAAAAGACCCGAAAATATGTTAACGAAAAGTTCCCCTGTAATTTTTACCTTGTTTTATCAACTCCGTTTTAATGTACCCTATACCCTGTAAAATTTTATCCTTTGACCTGTTACAAAATTCTTCATCTGAAACCGGAAATGTAAAAGTAATTTTTTTTATTCGAATGAACACTTAATGTTCAACTTTGTAGTATTTTTATCTAAAGTTTCAGAGAAATGATTTGATGAAACACATAATCGAGATTTCTGTATACAGATTCAATTTCGATTTGGAGTTGTATGGTACATCCCTATTTTAATACGGATTTTGTTTCGACCTTGGCGCGAAATGAATCCCAATTCACTTCTTTTGAACGACTAAATCTTGATGAAACATCCAAGTTGAACTCGCCAGCTCGAAAATTTTCAAATTTAACTCTCCGTATAGTGTGAAGTTGATATACTTCCATAAATTTCTTGTTGATGTTCTTCACTTCGAAACCAGAAAAGAAAAACCTCGTCTGTTGCACATGTGAATCAAAATCGATATTTTTGGGATCTGCGCATTTTTGGGCAATAAAGTATTCGCATTCTTGGGCAATACATTCTTTTCATGTTTGCAAAAACCTGTCCTGAGACGGAAATCAGGTAACAATTGCGTACCAACCAGTCTAAAATCATATAATTTATTGAGCAAAACGATGAGATACATAAGAAAAAAAATCGATAAGAGAAATTAAAGCTGTTTTTGGAAAAATTAATGCTGACTTGACGTGACATCCATCGATTCGAACATTCTTCCCAAACTGTTGATTTCGCGCTTGACTGAAAAGAAAAATTTGAAGCATAGTCATAAGAACCTGTGAATTTTAGCTGTCAATTTGATAAAACAATAGGAAAAGTACTTTCGTTTTCAATGTACACTCGAAACATGAAGATATCACGTTCGATGTAAATTTACAAAAGTGAACGCCAGAATTTCAGAATTTGTATACAAAAAATGTTGAATCTAGAATTTATTAAAAAAAATCAATGCTAAACAGAATTTGTTCAGATATATAGAACTGTTTCATCGAAGCATCGACCTTCAGATATCTAAAAAAAAATAGCGACCGAAATGATTTGTGAAGTAATTTCATAACTCCACAAATCACTTTTTTCTCAAAATCGTCGGTGTTTGGATTTTTCCTTCAAATATTTAAAATAATTAACGTTTCATATAGCATAGTTTTAGGCGCATTAATGACAACAATAATATAACAAAACTGGGGTTAAACGTTCTATAAAGATAACTCACTACGTTTTTTGGAGATATTACGCGTATCGACCTTCGGAATCTTGTTCGATGTCGTTTCACGGTTCCCGCGTTTCCAAGTTTTCTTATTCCCCTTTATTTTCTCATTGACTTCTCGTTGTTTGCGTTTTTCGCGTTTCGCCTCTTTCTTCAGTTTCTTCCTCTCTCTTCTTTGAACTTTGAGAGCTTCACGCATTTCATCAGTTTTTGCATTGGGATTTTTTGTAGGTGGATTAGACATTGGTTTACCTTCAATGAATTCAATTAATCAAATAAACAATTATAACAAATAGAAAAAATACAAAACAACATAAAACTGAAATGAAATGAGACAGTTGTGTGCATACACCACAGTCCACGCACAAGTGCACACAAAAATCAATTTTTTCCGTTTTTTTAAAAGATAAATTTATTTGAAAGTCATCACAACTATAATTAAGTATGAAGTACACCTAGAAACTGAATTGAAGAGGATTTTAAACAAAAAGAAAATGGGAAAGTGGTCATTGAACACAAGTTAACATTTTGAAAACTGGATGTGATGAATCGGAAGTCACATTTTTTTAACATTTGATTACTGCAGTTTTTAATTTAAAAAGCGAATTTCCCACGAAGTGGATTTAGATAACGACAGAAACATTTCCTATACGGGGTTGCTTGCCCAGTGCACATATATAATTTGTATGTAGTATCAAAATATATATGACCGTTTTGACAGAATTGACAAACAACTGGCGGTCCAAATAATGCTATATCGGCCAATTTCTCAATTGCGTATTCAATGATAGTTGGTATATCTTGATTATACAACTCGAAAATCGTTTTTCTTTCCTCCTCAGGCAATCTCAGGAAAAACTGTCGGAACGTTCTTAATATATATTCCTGTTTCACCACATCTAGCCACTCTTGTTCCTGTTCGAACTTTTGCTTTTTTGGTGTTGAGAAAGAGAATGTGCTAGATGTATTTCTTGATGACACATGCTTTGTATGAATCTGAAAATTTTTTCATACAAAGCATACCAGAGTCCAAAACCTAGATGCTTCGCAGAAAAGTCTTCAAAAAACGCCTAATTTCGGTAATATTTTTGATCCTTATTTTAAATAACTCGAAACGAAAATGTCAGTTCTCCATATTTTTTTTTTAGTTTTGGATATAATTGCTTAATGAAGTACCCAACCCAAGTTCAAACCTGATTGTGGCAGTTCAAATCTCTGATAGATAGAAAAATGGATCTTCTAGGACTGTGTTGATGACAATCTGATTTTATAAAAGGTGTTGATAAATTACTTTTCGGTACTTGTTAGTTGTCTCAAAAACTTACCTTGCAATAATCTAACAAAAATTTCCTCATTGCATTTGACAAACTTTTTTTGAATACACATAGGGCTCTTTTTTCACTGGTGGCTTTTCAAAAGGTAGGAATAACGTTCGGATTATGTAATAAAAATAACCAATCCATTACTATCAATAATAAATTATTTATTCGATTTGACTTTCACATGAAAATGCTTAAAAGTGGAGTAAAGGGACTCGGAAAGTTGTTCTTAAATGAAAGAGCACATTTTTTCATGTAAGACCCTCGAGGGATTTTTTATCGAAAAGTCTAGTTTTCCAGAAAATTGCATTTAAAAAAAGAAAGTTGGAAAATTTTAACGCAGCTATACGTTGAAAGTTTCCAAATTTATACGTTTGAACACAGATTTCATAATCTAGAAATTATTTTCATTCTCTTAACTTCCAGTTTTATTTACATTTCAAATGATTTATAGTAGTGGTTTCACTTTGAACACACTGACTTTTTTTATTTTGTCCAATAGTCCAACTCTGCAGACATCAGTGCTTTCCAAACGAATTCTAGGATTTCTTACTTATGTATGTTTCAGCTGTTTCTTGATCACTATGCAATCCGCATATGCATATTGGTCAAAATCAAAGTGAACCGGAAACGATGATGTAAAACAAACCTGGTTATTTTGCGGTAGCTCATTTCCAAGCATTAGTGGATGGCCGAATTTTTGAACTGACACTCGGTCCTGAATTCGGTCCTAGTTTTATGGGATTGTCTGAAACTTTAGATGTTTGGAGTAGCCAGAAAACAAACAATTACCAGATGAAAACTTTTTTTATTTTTTATTTTTTTCTAGTTGACTACCATGAAATCAAAAAATCAGTACTGCTACATTTGAGAATTTGTCAAAAAAAATTGTCAGATATGACTCATCTTCATAAAGATAATTTCCACTAACTCAAAACAGAGATCAAACAAACAATTGAAAATCAAATTAACATCAACATTATAAATCAGAACATAAAACAAATTATTGGTGACCGGCGTTATGATTCAAAATTCTGCACAAATATCTTGGTTCGATTCGCTCCGTCTCGAATACGATGAATCTGAAAACACAACATGTAAATTTTGAAGAGAAACTCACTCATGTCTGAGAGAAACTCACTCATTATATTCAAGTTCTGCCACATTCGGATTCTTTTTTAGTTTCCCGAGCGGGATTTTGTACCCATCTTCATGATCCATTTCGAAACTTGGAATCTGACGACCAACTCCTGGAAAAGATCAACTAAGAACGTTAGTCAAAGGATTTATAGTTCCTCACCATGGACCGAATTATAACCATTCGAATCCAAAGTATGGAGATCCATTATTTGCCTTGATGAATGCAATTTCGTGGTGTTTCCGAGCGCAACTTCACATAACAGTAGAAATGCATCCTTCTCTTTCTGAATGTATGAAGTTATTACGATGTTTGGTTGTTGTCTATTTTGAAGAATTTTCATCCAAACACCAAGGAAAAATTCAATTTTTGAAACCTTTGAATCGGAATTCGAAACATATCATATTAAGGTTTAAAAATATACAACACAAAAGGCCTTGTACGAAATTCGAAGCTATGCAGTCTAATAAACATAACAATTTCTTCCTAAAGTCAAGTGACTGAAGTTACGAAATTAGGCCACGCCAACATGTTTGTGATAAAAAATGAAATATGAAATTTCGAGTGTTTCCTAAACTTAAATGTTCTTTCGTGAAATATTTACTTCAATTAAAACTGTTTTTTTTTTGTGTTTTCTGCAAACTTTAAAAAAAAACTCACTCCACAATACATAAAACTCTTGGCAAAGGAGTCGCTGAAGTATATACCTTTTCCAAATCTGCTTCCCTCCTGTAAAAAAACAGTTGAATTAGAGATGGATTTAAACTATTTCGTTAACTATATTGAACTTTGAATTAAATGTATCAAATTGCACAGACTATTCACTATTTTCTTAGAAGGTATGTAATTAATTTTTTTTAATTTTCTGGAACATTTCAGTAATGTGAGATAATTTTGGATTAAAAATAGAAATTTCGTTACAATTTTCGGACAATTTTTTTCTCTCCAAACTTTGTGACATTTATATAAATTGATTTTGAAGCTAGAAACTGGTGATGTTCAAAGAAATTACTTTGAAACGTTCTGTTCGAATATTCTCCTTAAAAAAAGGGGGGGGGGGAGTGGAGGAGTAAAGGCAATGGGCAAATTAATCTCATATTAAAGAGAACCTCCTGTATATATAGTATTTTTGTTCGAAAAATTTAGTTTTCGAGAAAATTCTGTTTTTTACGTGGTAAGTTTTCAAAATTTTCAAATATCCTTACGTGGTAATGAAATTTGGAATTTTTTCTGGGCCTTCCTGCAAAAAATCCATAGTGTTTCAGTACTAAATGGAAGGTGCTCTTTCATTTATGCGGTGATGCACGAATAAAAAAGTGTCCGTTTTTTGAATTAAAATACATCGAAATTCCAATGCACGAACCTCAAAAAAACGGACGTTTTATTCAATTAAATGACATTTTCAATATAAAAAGGTACATTTTGAAACAGTGTTAATTTTTGACAATTTTTCAAAAAAGTTCACGTTTTTTTCATGTTTGAATTTTCTACGTGTGCCTTCAAATTTTCATTTCGTGTTATTTCTCAATCGGAAAAAAATCCGAGCACAAAATAATCGAAAACTACATGAAACTTGACACAATGTCACGTTGACACAATGTCAATGTCACGTTGTACATGTCACGTTGAGAATTGAATCACACAGAAAACTTGAACATTTTTGAAAAATTGTCAAAAATTAACACTGTTTCAAAATGTATTTTTTTATATTGAAAATGTCATTTAATTGAATGAAACGTCCGTTTTTTAGAGGTTCGTGCATTGGAATTTCGATGTATTTTAATTCAAAAAACGGACACTTTTTTATTCGTGCATCACCGCATTAAGATCAGCTTGTCCCATTGCCTTTACCTCCCCCTTTCAAATTTTTTTTTGGATCAAAAGAATTCAGCTTTAAAAATTGAAAGTTAATCGAAAGTTTTAAACGAGAGTTCCAAATTAGTGAGTTTATCCGTTTTATCACATATCAAAAAAATGGATTGAACTGCCTTGTTAGACTTACATTACTTGGAAGTTTCAATCCTTGTTGGAGTATTCCAGCAAAATTAACGCCGAGTGATCCATGCCAAACGAGCTTTCGGTTTTCCATGGATTTGATTGCCTCTCCGCCTCCATCTTTTCTTTTCAATTCGAACACCTTGAAAAAATTATTTCCGTTATCAACCAAAAACTGAGAATTTGATTTTTCAATTAAAAATTCATGACTCACTTCGACCAATTCCGCACCATGTGTTGATCCGCGAGTATTTTCCAAATACTCTCGAACTTGTCCAAAGATCTTGGAGCCTCGATCGATTAGCTGAAAAACAAACAATATTTCAAACCTAAAAAAAAACTCTCACGTTAAAAATATATTTTAGAGTGCCATAATTCCTTTCCACTGCATCAAATTTGTTCGACAATGGCTGATGTTTGCGATCATTCGAGTCATTGTTTTTTGGTCGATGATTGTCCGTGAACTTTCCCAATGATATTATTTTCCCCATTTGAAATATAATGAATATACATTCTATCACAGCATATGACAATTTAGTTTTAGAACCGGGTAAGACATCCCATTTCTCGTATTGTTCCTGAAAATTCAACTTGAAAACAAACTACAAAAAATTTTATTATCAGAAATTGTGTTTAAAAATTGTGAAATATTCTTTTGATTTTTTTCAAAAGTTTTCGATTTTTTCTTATCATCATGATATATCATAATGAACAGAAAAACTGACTGTTCAAGTGTACACAAGTTTTTAAAGAAAACGATGAGCTGACGGACCTTTTCGTAATTTTCAAAATGGACAACGTTGTTTCATTTGTTTTTGTTCAAAATGTAGTGCAGTTCATTGATTAAGAACCTCATTAGGAAGTTCGCGAGGTCTTTGATTAAAGGATTCCTTTAACTATAAAACTCGTGACGTTTTATCTCTATTGATCAACAAAATAAAATTAGAGTCTCAGAAAATATTAAAGTGAAATTTGAACTCGAAATCGTATCTCTGCAGTATCAGAGTCTGCCACAGATTAAAAAAACCACAAACTCGTCACTAATAGATATGGCTGGTATGACAAAACAAAGACGTTCTCCTCGACGCTATTGCTAAAAACTGATAAAATCTACAACTGTTGAGCTAATTCGATCTTGACTAACCTAAGTTGATCATATCATAACTGAAAACCACAAAATTTTGATGATTCTCAGGCTCACAAGGAAGAGTAAGGCTTTTGCTTGGGTAAATTCAGACGCTGAATCCGTTGAACAACATCTAAAGTTATCCTTTCATGATTCAAGACTTGCTCTTCACGAAATTAAAAAAGGAGATATTGTTTTTTTTCGCTATTGTTTATAAAATGCTCAAGGTGAGTGAATAAATGTTCAAATTTTTCAAGTGGAGTAGATAATAAATTTTTTTCCAAGTTTTTGAACTTTCAACCTAAACTGTTGATAGTTCATAGAAAAAAAAGAAGAAATTTTTCAAAAATTTCATATCATTTTTCATGATATTTTGGTTGAGCATAAGAACACCGTCCTCCGAAAAAAAGTATTTTTTTTCTTGTGTTCGGAAAAATTGACTTTCAGTATCCATGTTTAACATATACAATTCACTGCACACAATTTGTTCTGAACTTTTGAATTTTTCAATACCTCTAAAATATCAGAGGTGTTAGAATAGTTCTGTGCTTTATGGTATATACCCATTCCCAAACACAAACTTCATTCTGTTTCTCGTTCGAAATCTCCGGTGGCTGGTTCTGGTTCGAAATCTCCGGTAGCTGATTCTGGTTCGAAATTCCCGGTGGCTGATTTTGGATCGATATCTCCGTTGGTTGATTCTGGATCGATATCTCCGTTGGCTGATTCTGGTTCAAAGTTTCCATTTTGACTGTTTTGGGTGTGCTGAAAGAAAGGTATCACTATTAATTTGTTGGTGTACAATTTCTGGCATATGTCTGAGGTCGAGGCGAAAAATAATAAAATTCTGAATTCAAAATAATATTCTTTTTATTTCGAAACTTTTTTAGTGAATAAACTTTTCATGTTTTGGGTGGGTATTCAGGCGATGAACTTCAGTTTCCCGAAAGAAGAATATAGGGTCATAGAGGGATTGATTACCTATAAAAACTTCATAGTTCATATTTCATAGTTTTCAGTTAGAAGAGAATGTGACTCAACAATGTCTGTTTTTTTCCAACTGATTATCTCATGAGGAAAACGTTTTAAACTTAAAATTGAAAAAAAAATGTTTTTAAAAATCACTGAATACAAACCTCATTCTGATTGTGGTTTTTAAATATAACTTTGATACGTGATCACTTTTTTTTACAAAAATTTCCGGTAAAAAAACACACGATGATCGGGAGGTTGAACTCTATAAGTGTACAAATTTTAAGAAGAATTTGAATGGGGAAGTACTTGGACCTCTCTTGTTAGTGATTTGATGTTTTTTTTTTTGGGAAAACCGCGAAACCAAAAAACCAACCTTGAACAGAAATTCTTTGGGACGGGGTGCTATTTGGCTGATACCAAACAATATGTGCAATTTGCAATAATTAACCAGTATAATCTGAAAATACACACGTTGGGTTCATACAAAAATGGAAACAGGTTAGGTTTAAAAAACTATGAGAACAAAAAGTTACGTATTTTGTAGGCATATACAATCTTTGAAAAAACAAATTTGATCTGCAAAGATAATTGGATTTAGGAGCTTGAGAATACTGTCAAGATTTATCTTATAAGAAAGTAGTGATTTTGTAGGTTTGACCTAACTTCATACTGTAACGAGAGAAATATTGGTAGGTAAAACAAAAAAGTTTGAAGTTTTTAGACAGTATGACAATCGTGAGAAATGTCATAAACGCAGGGAAAAATGCAAAAACCGATTATCTCATTGATAATGAGACTTCGAAGGTGTTCATAATACTACAGTAAAAAAAATTCAAATTCAAATAATATTCTTGTTCTCACGACGTTTTTCTATATCGAAAATGATTGTTAAAAGGAAAAGAAAACAGTCAGAGCACAAATGAATGATTGGTTCTCAAACTGGGAGTTCGTTTTGTCTTTGAAAAATCTGCTCTCATGTGGAAATTCGTAGCATACATCTAGCAAAGTTCAAGTGCATTCTGTATACTTTATTTTTCAGGCGTTCTATGAATATTACCTATAGAGTTAAATGTCGATGTCAGTGTGGCAATTTTCAGCCGAGTTAAAGCTAAAAATATAAAATATATCTCACTAATGACCGTATATATCTTGGTAGCGTTATCTTGGAAACTGGGTTTTAATGAAATTTATGACCAACTACTCACTCCGACTTTATAAGAGCTGGAGAAAAAAGTTTTTTGTAATAAATTAATTCACAAAAAGTCATTTTCTTGTAAGAAAGTAGTGATTATGTAGGATTTACCTAATTTTATATTGTAACGAGAGAAATATTGGTAGGTAAAACAAATGAGTTTAAAGTTTTAGACAGTATGACAATCGTGAGAATTGTCATAAAAGCAGGGAAAAATGCAAAAACCGATTATCTCATTGATAATGAGACTGCGAAGGTGTTACAAAATACTACAGTAAAAAAATTCAGATTCAAATAATATTCTTGTTCTCACGACGCTTTTCTATATCGAAAATGATTGTTAAAAGGAAAGGAAAACAGTCAGAGCACGGAAATAAAAACGAAGAATTTTATACGCGGGAAAAAATAGTGTTGGGCAGTGAAAGAGAAAAAACAATATCAAAAAACAGTTGTGTAACAATAATTATTTCTATCGTATCTGAATAAATTGAATTCCCGACAGAATATTAAATAAACAAGGAATCAATATTTTTACGTGATAGCTAAATTGGCAATGCTATAAAGTTTGTTTTGAAAATATATTTGAAGGTGGGATATTGGCAATTGCAAATTTGTACTTGAAACGTATTTTCTAGGGTATCACTCTCGAAAGATTTCTTACCGAAAAGCCTAGCTTTCGAGGTTAAAAAGAGTTTTAACTTTTTTTGCTCTCTCCAAAAACCATTGTCCACTTTGAGCTTAAAATAACCATATTCAAACTCAATTAAAATTTTTGAAAATTCATACACATACATATATAAAACAAGATTCTGAATCGAATGGTGTAGAGAACATTATCAGATTTTTAATAAGGAATTCCCCCTTTAACAGCTCTTATTCTGATGAAAATAAAAACGACAATTATAATATATTTTTCTCCTTTTTCCACTATCCTGAGTTGAGTATATGACTGGGAAAAAATAACCAAGTGTGGACCTTTCAAATGTGTACACCTTCCAACATTTTTGAAGAATCGAATTCATTTCCAGATTCGAGCCTTTAAATCAAGAAAAAGAGGAATACAAATCAAACAGACAAATATCCGATATATGAGTTATGATTTTTCTTATCCATAAATAAGTATTATGTTCAGTGCTGAAACGATTAAAAAAAAATGTACTGTTTTAACTATTGGTTACCTATGAAGACTTGGATCTATTGAGTTCAACGATACATGTCACATTCGGAGCATAATTACTCTGTTCCATTCCCTAGTTTTTGACAGTTTCACAAAATTTCTAGGAATTCGAAATTGTCAAGATGATTGTCAGAAGGTTTTTCAAAAACATGAATTCTCGTGAAAAAATTTGAAAACTCGTAACTAATCTCAAAATATAAACTTTTCATTCCGTTCTGATTTTATCTTGCAGAAACTCTTTAATTTTAACCTTAAAAAATGTTTTTTTTTTGAAAATCCCAAAAAGATTCTAACGCATAATGTTTTTGATCGAGTGAAAAATGAACAAAAAATAAATTTTACAGCTAATGGCAATCAATTCGTTCCGAAAATGTTCAAGCGTGGTGTGGTGTGAAGTTTGAATCAGGGAAAAAGGCAAGCTCAACGTGCGTTACCAACGGAAACATGCAAAGAAATAAGTATAAGGATTAGAATAAGAAATTGTGAAGACAGGACAGCTCAAATTAAAACAATTTTTTCAATTTTTGAACTATGTATTCAACAACTGAAAAAATTAGAACGTTGTTTGTGGTCCTGATTAGAACACTGTGGAACATTCCTTGTTTATCGCCAGATGATCATGAAAAGCAGATGAGCGGAACACAAGATGGATTCATAAGAAAGAAACACAGAAGATATTTTAATAAATTTAAACTATCTTTGTTTTGCATATGTATAGAACATGTTTCTCAATTATTGTTTCCTCCCGTTAATCTGTCTCACACTGTTGGACCTATACGTAGAATATATTGAAACTTTCAAAAGACATTTTTGAATCGACATTTTCTAAACATTTCGAAAGAAAAATACGGTGTTTCAGTACCTAGAAAAAAACTCAGTGTACTGTAGTGGGCGTGGTTATTTTCACTCATTGGCAACGCTCATAAAAAAACGCTGAAATGGAGAAAAAGTAGATTTTTGTTTGTTTGAGATAAACTGTTTCAAAAAGAATTAATTTCTTGTAAGAAAGTTGTGATTCTGTAGGATTTACCTAACTTTATATTGTAACGAGAGAAATGTTGGTAGGTAAAACAAAAAAGTTTGAAGTTTTTAGACAGTATGACAATCGTGAGAAATGTCATAAAAGCAGGGAAAAATGCAAAAACCGATTATCTCATTGATAATGAGACTGCGAAGGTGTTACAAAATACTACAGTAAAAAATTCAGGTTTAAATAATATTCTTGTTTTCATGAAAAAGCACTGAATGGAGGCAAACTAATTTTGTTTGGTTGAGATAAAGTCAACAGTTCATTGCTTTCGAATGAAATTCCAACTTGTGTTTGGTGCAACTTAATAACACAAAAGGCGACAGGTTAAAAACAAAAAAAAATTAAAAACATGTAAGCGAATAAAGTTTTATAAAAATCAAAACATTTTTCTCCATCTTTTTACTAAATCTTTGGAATGACCAATTGGTTCTCAAACTGAAAATTCGTTTTGTCTTTGAAGAATCTGCTCTCATGTTAAAATTCGTAGCATACATCTAGCAAAGTTCAAGTGCATTCTGAAAACTTTTTGATTTTCAGGCATGTTTTGATGAATGTTACTTATACATAGTTAAAATCTGATGTCAGTCTGGCAATTTTCAGCCGAGTTAAATCTAAAATTATAAACAATAACTCACTAATGATCGTATTCATCTTGGTAGCTGGGTTTTAATGAAATTTCTGACTGACTACTCACTCCGACTTTATACGAATTCGAGAAAATAGTTTTTTGTGATGAATTTTTTCACAAAGACTAATTTTATTATAAGAAAGTAGTGATTCTGTAGGTTTGACCTAACTTCATACTGTAACGAGAGAAATATTGGTAGGTAAAACAAAAAAGTTTGAAGTTTTTAGACAGTATGACAATCGTGAGAAATGTCATAAAAGCAGGGAAAAATGCAAAAACCGATTATCTCATTGATAATGAGACTTCGAAGGTGTTCATAATACTACAGTGAAAAAAATTCAAATTCAAATGATATTCTTGTTCTCACGACGTTTTTCTATATCGAAAATGATTGTTAAAAGGAAAAGAAAACAGTCAGAGCACAAATGAATGATTGGTTCTCAAACTGAAAATTCGTCTTGTCTTTGAAAAATCTGCTCTCATGTGGAAATTCGTAGCATACATCTAGTAAAGTTCAAGTGCATTCTGAAAACTTTTTGATTTTCAGGCATGTTTTGATGAATGTTACCTATACATAGTTAAAATCTGATGTCGGTCTGGCAATTTTCAGCCGAGTTAAATCTAAAATTATAAACAATAACTCACTAATGACCGTATTCATCTTGGTAGCTGGGTTTTAATGAAATTTCTGACTGACTACTCACTCCGACTTTATAAGAATTCGAGAAAATAGTTTTTTGTGATGAATTTTTTCACAAAAACTAATTTTATTATAAGAAAGTAGTGATTCTGTAGGTTTGACCTAACTTCATACTGTAACGAGAGAAATATTGGTAGGTAAAACAAAAAAGTTTGAAATTTTAGACAGTATGACAATCGTGAGAAATGTCATAAACGCAGGGAAAAATGCAAAAACCGATTATCTCATTGATAATGAGACTGAGTAGGTGTTACAGAATAGTACAGTAAAAAAATCAAATTCAAATAATATTCTTGTTCTCATAACACTTTTTAATGATTGTTAAAAAGGAAAAGAAAACAGTCAGAGCACGAACATAAAAACGAATAATTTGCTACGCGCGAAAAAATAGTGTTCGCCAGTGAAAGAGAAAAAACAATATCAAAAAACAGTTGTGTAACAATAATTATTTCTATCGTTCGAGAAAACTATTAGAAGAAAGAATCTCAGAAACTTTCCACTTACGTTGAAAAACGAAAAATTCACTCGACGCAAAAGAAAATATGAACAATTTAAAAAAAAACCGTATTAGATATTTCACGGTTAACAGTATTTCAATATTTTTTGCGTCTTACAAAAGCCATAGACAAAAAAAAATTTCTGATGAAGATGTTGGTAGATCAAACAAAATGGTTGAAAGTATTAGACAGTATGACAATCGTGAGAAATGTCATGAAAGTAGGGGGGAAAAAAAATGCAAAAACCGATTCTCTCATTGATAATGAGACTCAGAAGGTGTTAATTATTTTTTCTATTGTATCTGAATAAATTATACTTGAGCCAGATTAATAAATAAACAATGAATTAATGTTTTTACGTGATAGCTAAGTTGGCAATTAAAGGTGTGGAATTGGGTAGTTGGAAATTTGATCTTGAAAAAAAGATGATCTTGAAAAAAATTTTTTAGCTGTAGCCTTCGAAAAAAATAGCCTTTTGGAAACTTTCCACGTACGTTGAAAAACAGAAAATTCACTCGATGGAAAGAAAATATGTGCAATCAAAAAACTTAATAGATGTTCCCTTATTAGTTTCACGGTTAAAAGGATTTTGACCTTATTTTCGCCCTCCAAAAACTATAAACCAAACTGTTTTTCTGATGAAGATGAAAAACGCCAATTATAATAATGTTCAAGCGTGGTGTTTTGTGTGCGTTATAAGGAAACATGCGAACGAAAAAGTATAAGGCCTAGAATAAGAAGTTGTGAAGACAGGACAGTTCAAATTAAAACAAATTTTTTCACTCTGTGAACTAGTCGACAACTGAACCCATGAGAAGAATGAACATCTGTTGCTGGTTCGGGAAAAAAGAAACCGTTCTTCTGATATTTTTGTTTTGCGCAATAGAGGAGGGAAAGATAAAAAATTTACAAGGATTTATTGTGACCGACTACTGTTTTAGTCTATATCTGAGAAATTTGCATATGTTCGACATCACCAGGTTGAATTTCATAATGACTTGACACTGATTGTGTTGCGGAGAATTTTAAGAATATTGTTAATATTGAAGAGAATAAACTTGTGTGAGGGAACGTTGATTGTGGTCCTGATTATAGAACACTGTGGATCATTCTTTGTCTATCGGCAGATAATCAACAAAATGAGATGAGCGGAACACGGATTCATGAGAAAGAAATACAGTGTTGGCCAAAAAAAGTAGTCCCAAACGGTTTTCTGTTGGTAACTTTTTTAAAACATGTCTGATCGCTCCCAAATTTTTATCAGACATGTCTAGCATGTCTGTTATTATCCAAGCAAAATTTGGAGTGGTGAAATTCACTTTCAGAAATTTTCCTCAAAACCATGGGGATGTTTTGATAATAATTCAATGTGGCTGAATATACTATTTGACGATCTTCCAAAACTTTTTTGAAACATTTTAAGCCTGTATATTGATACATATTAGAGTGTCTTGTGGATGATTTGGAAAATAGTTGGAGTCTATAAGAAGGGAATTTCTAGTCAAAAATTGACTGCCAGTCGATCATAATCTATGTTTTTGATTATTTGTGCGTAGTTAGTATTGTTCTCAACCATATTCAACGTTTTTAGTATGAAACCGGTATTGGTTTTTTTGATGAAGTTTGAGGACGAATTAATGGGAAGGAATTTTTGGAACTCAGAGGATTCAGCCCAAATGACTTATATTCGGACCATAATCATTTCATTTTCCATGTCAAAATTTTCCAAAACTTAGTTCCTGTACTGTTGTGACTGTAAAAGATTCATTCGGATATGTTTTGTTTCGATAGTAACTGATTTGAAACAATTCAACTCTTGTTCCTCGTTGGTATATTACAGTAATACCATCTGATATTGACCAGAACAAGTGAATATACTTTGATATAATGTTGCAAATATGTTTGAATGGACTTATTACAACTTTTGGATAATTAAACTTGAAGGTCCTATCAATTTCTGGACCAATCTTAGCCGCTGACGATAATGTCGGAAATTTCGCATTTTCAGCAAAAAACCAAATGGGGTATTAAAACTCTGAAAGTGAATTTCACCACTCCACATTTTGTTTGGATAATGACAGACATGCTAGACATGTCTGATAAAAAATTGGGAGCGATCCGACATGTTTTAAAAAAGTTACCCACAGAAAACCGTTTAGGACTACCTTTTTGGCCAGCACTGTACATAAGATATTTTAATAAATTTAACTGATTTTTGTTTTCAACATCTACATAGTTGATGCATATGTATAGCATATATCTCAATTGCTCAATTAGTGTTTTGCTCTGTTAGCCTGTCTCAAACTGTCGGAACTACATACTTTGGTTATATTGAAACATTAAGAAAGGATTATACATAACTTACTCAATTCCACATTTCCTGAACATTCTAAAAAGGTTATATCAGTACCTAGAAGAAAACTCAGTATACTGTAGTAGGCGTGGTGATGTTTACTTATTGGTAACGCTCCTAGAGAAAACTAGAAGTTTTAGTTTTCTGAGAAAAAGTCAACAGTTCACTGATTTCGAATGAAATTCAAACTTGCGTTTGGTGCTACTTCATAACACAGAAGGCGATAGGAAAAAACACAAAAAATTTGAAAACATATAAGCGAGTAAATTTTATAAAAATCAAACATTTTTTACCTTTATAGTCTAATTAAATGTTCAAATTATTGTGCTTCCTTCAGAACTGAATATCGAGTTACTGTCACGTTAAAAATATTAACAACGTGGGTGGTCTTTCAGTATTTTCTCTGCTCAATAATGACCTTCGAAATGAAAAGAAGTGTTGTTGAATGAAAATCCGTTTCTATACAAAATGTACACTTTCCATATTCTATTGTATTATAACACCTGCGTAATCAATGGCGCAACACCAAATCTATTAATTTAATTTATCCATAGTTTATATTTGAAACTAATTCATTCGTTCAACACTGCTGAGTGGTGAACCAGTTCAATAAGTGAATTTTTATTTAAAAATTTTTAACTATTTTTGAACGAAAATGAGTTTTTCCATAGGTGGTCAATAATGCCTGAAATTACAATAATCGAACCTAGAACATTTATCTTTTTTCCCGAAATACCATTAGAATCCAAAAAATAGGTAAACTTATGTTATGGAAAATACTTTCCTCATTACAAGCTTCTAGGAACTCTGTTTAGTTCAAGATCTTTTTTATTCTTTCAACGAGGGATGTTCGCGAGCTGTCACTTTCAAGTTTTTCTGAAAATTTGTGAATTTATAGAATTCGGCCTCCCGATCACCATGATATGTTTTTTATCCGCCGAAAATTTTCGTGAAAAAATTTATGAATTATTGAAGTTATTTAATTTTCCATTCCAATTTTCTATTCCTTTCATTCGGACCTACAAGTGTCTGATTTTCTCATTTCTACACAATTTTTTCGCCTAATAGATAACAATTTTATTTTGCGATTTTAATAGGAATTAATAAAAATGGTCATTTTTTTCATAACAATTTCCGGCCGATGAAAAATGATGGTCAGAATATCGAACCTTATAAGTGTACCAACTTTGAAAAAAAGTTGAAAGTAACAGCTCGTGAACCACCCTTGTAAAACTTTTTCTATATTTTGTCTTTCCAAAAACCTCTGAACTGAAATAAAAATACCTCCTAAGTCAGTTATTCATTTTGATTCACAACTAAGTGATTTTTTTTCTATTGTCGATCCACTGTCAAAATATTTAGAGAAGAAACAGTTCTATTTTGTAGCCAAACGACCTTAGCTTGTCAATCCGAAGCGAGACCATATCAAATACAAAAGCTGGCCACACAAAATCCTCACAATCGTGAGAATACAATTTGTTCATTTTCTGTGAACACACTACCGCGCGGTAGAATATATATCATAGGAATCTCCTTTTTCTTTTTTCATTAGGTTTTTTGGTTATTAGCCAGAATTTGTTTATATTTATCGACGATACTTTTAAATTGATCGCCAATGAGTTTTCACATATTGGTGAAAAAATATGAACTGGCACGAAAATATTCACAGGTACGATATATTTAGTTTAACTGGTTTGAAACATTATCAACGTGGGTGGTCATTTCAATAACTATTCCTTTGCTCAAAAAAATGACCTTGAAAACATGAAAGTTCACACAAATGTACTTTAAACAATAGTTCACAACTTTTTGCTTTTAACATTTCTAAATGTGTTTCTTTTTGTTCTCACACCTGCCAACTCAATGGAACACAAAATTCCAAAAAAAATTATATGTATAAGTCACCTTCCTTCTATTGATCTATTTCTCGTAGCCTCAAAATCTAAAAGATATCCTCTCTCTTTTAATTATCTACCGGGTCCCAAAAATGCTAGTTTCTTCCACTCTCATCTACCACTATGGAATAATATAGCAAAAAAATCTCGTTGTGCTCCCCCCTCTGATATCCTCTCATTTCTAAAATCTCTCCCTAAAAATTCTTTTTACTCCTAATTTCTAGTCATTTTTCTCTCTTTCTCTTTATCCACCTGTATATATATTCTGATTCTCTGATTTGATCTACCACGCTCTTGCAGGCGCACTTGGTCATCTTATTTTTTTTCATCCTATTTTACTACCTCTATCCCCCATTTCACATGTACATATTAATTTGATTTCCTTTTTGTTTTTTTTTGATGTAGTTCAATATGTATGAATGAATAAATAAAAATAAATAAAATATAATGTAAACCTTCATCAATTTTTTTTAAATGCTTTATGATTCTGTTTTTTTTAAATCCTATCTCCAACAGGACTTTTGTTATCAAAGAGGTCCTGAGTTAGGGGCATTTCGCAAATAACGCAGAAAAATTGCACTTTTTCTCTCAAGAACAAAAAACAGAGGTTCGTGAGTATGAATCATTTGAGGCGCCAAAAAAAGACACCACTCTCTTCTTTGTCTCTTGAATGTGAATAAAAAAACAGTTTTTTCTCACTTTTTTTGTAAGAAAAATTGTTAATATATTGTTAGTTAAATAGACACATCTCAGCTCAAAATAGTCTGTTTGATCCCATACTTTCACAATTATGCCTAAAGGTATTGTCAATGTTGTCCAGTTTTTGTAGAGTGATATCTGGAAAATTAAAAATCTGGACGTTTCTCATTTTGTACCCATTGTTTTCTTTTTGAAAAAATAATTTTTGTTCAGGATGGCCCGTGTCAAAAACGTTTGCCCGAGGGACTTTCAAAGACTAAGCCCAATCACACAACGACTATATTTGGAATACATCAAAGAAAATGAGGAGTTGAGGAGACAACGAGAAACAGAAAAAGCGAAGGCTGCGAAAAGACAAGCGGCAAAAGAAGCGAGAACAGTCCCAAAACCCAAGAAGGTTGTGAAGAAGAAGAAGGCTACGAAGACTCGTAAATCTGCCGGTTAGTTAACCTACGTAGAGATAGTTCCTAGAATAACGTATCACTATTGAAACTGCTAAAAATGCACAAGAACCATATTTTGATAAGATTTCCAAAAACAATTTTTATCGGACTGACTGACGGTTGTATTTTTTTCTTTATGAAACATTATTATTTGTTTGATCGAAAATCAAAAAATACGTTCTGTTCACAATACATAACACTATTGTCAATTCGACTTTTTTCTGATTATTGGAAACGTGGCCGAGATTTTGCTTCCGTATAGAATGTGAAAAAAATGTTTTCCCACTATCAATTAAACTTTGAGGTCTGAAGAAATAAAATTTCACAACCATTTTTGATAATTGAACTCCAATAAAACAAAAAATATGAAAATGTTCAACAATATTTTTGAATTTACACGATTTTTCAAAAGGATTTTTGTACAACACTGAAGGTAGTGCAGTTTGATTTTTTCAGATCCCTAATTTTTTTTTTGATCTTCTGAAGTTTTCTTTTTCAATTTCTATACTGCAGCAAAAACTCGGCCACAGATTAGGGCTGGGACAAACCGTAACGTTAATTTCGAGTTCAGTTGGTCGAAAATCATGTTTTTCATGTTAAAAATTCTGAACATTATCAGTGAACATGATTGAATACTTAATCACAAAAAAAAATCAGTGAGACTAGCGAGTTAACGACCGTAAAGTTTCGTAAAATCGTGCAAAAAATCGTCTGCCTAATTTAATAATTAAATAATGATTAAACTATTTAATAATGATTAAACTATTTAATAATGAAAAAACTATTTAATAATGATTTTTATCTAAATTGATGTGTTCTAGCTCTTGTAATGATGCATATTCTTTCTAAACTGTCAACTTGATGCCTCATGACCCCCAAAACCTAAATTCATATGTTTCTAGGCTTTTTAGGATATTTTAGGATCACCAGAAGCTCCTAATATTAAATAAAACCTATTTAATAATGATTTTTATCTAAATTGATGTGTTCTAGCTCTTGTAATGATGCATATTCTTTCTAAATTGTCAACTTGATGCCTCATGAAGCTTTCTTTTCCAATGGTCACAAAAATCGAAATAACAATATCTAACATTTGAAGACATTTTTTATCTAAGAAAGTTCAAAAAATATGATTTTTATTATTTTTTCCAGGTTTTATGGCGATGAGAAAAAATATAATTGTTGTTCACCGCAAACTGTAATGTCAAATGTTACAGAAAATGCACGACAATCAAAACGAAATTCTTCGTTGAACGCTTCAGCTTCAGCTCCAGCTGCTTCATCCTCTGATGTGGCTGCTGATCAATTACTTCCTTCTGCAAGCCAATACGGTAGTTTAAAAGAAATATGAACTCAACTTCACAGTTAAAATTTTTCAGATTTGAGACCACGCAAAAAGACGACAGTTTCAACTACTTCGTCTTCAAAATAATCGAGAAGCTAAGTTCTTGGTTCTCAACATCAACTTGTTTTTTTCACTGTTTCCTTCTCCTGGTATTTTGCTTCAAGTGTTACTTTAAAATGTAAGAAGGTTACTTTCATTTTTTTTGAATCCTTAATTTAATTTTATAATTTCAATGGGAGTTTGATTATTTTTTTTGTATTGTTTGGTTTAAAATATCTTATGAAAAAGTTTTAATTTAAACCAATTATTTTTATGGAACATGAGTGGTGTACATTTTGCATAGACGTCGTAGCGGTTCCGTCATTGTTTCCCCTGAAGTTATATGAATTGAATAACATTGTTGATATTTACATAGGTTTTTAATAGAACTTCAGATCAGTCATCGCAATGAAAAAAACTGAGCTTCAAAAGAAAAATTTCAAGTTTCATGAAACTTTTTTCTTTTTTTCAATTAGATGGGATATTTCCAGCTTGTTATTTTAATGTAAAAAAATCTATTCAAATATTTTCGTAAAGATTGGTGGTTGCCTCCCATTTCAGTGTGCAAAGTATACACAAATAAATGTGTTTTTTCGTTTAGCACCAACAGTCCACACTCGATGACCACGCCGACAACGATATCGATCTACTTGAAAGAATTGTGGTATATGCAAAAGAGCGAGCTGCTCTCGAATTTGAGTATGCTTCCAAATTGGAGTGAGTTTAAAGTTCAAAATACATTCTCAGTAGCTAGAACTTTTTCAGAGCTCTTTCCAAGAAATCGATGATCGAAATGAATAAAGATAATAAACTTTGGAACTCGCTCTCGTATGTCAAAGGGTTTCAAAATTTCATAGGTGGAATTCTCCCAGTCGCATCTCAACATGAGGTAAATTCGGACAATATCACAGAAAAAAGTCAATTGTTTTCAGAAAATTGGCAAGATTTTGGTGAATAATGTAGTGGTCTACGCGAAAAGCAGAATTTCGGATTATCGCTCAGCAAAGAAACAACTTGACATTGAATATGGAAATATGTCAAAACATTTGCAAGCAGCAACCGATGAAATGATGGAATCATACAATAGTTATCAGTAAGTGACACAATTTTGAATTTGCGATAGTTTTGATGGTATTAGCTTTTTTTAATGAAAATTCAACGAAATGAAATAGTTAACAAAATATTCTTACTTGCAAAAAAAAGTTAATCACATTATGGTTGAAGTTTGTATTTTATTTACAGTGAAAGTTTCAAAGAAACACACAACGCATTGTTGAAACATGATGAAGCTCAGAATAACAGAAAAACATCGAGACAGGAGATCACAAGAACGAAAAACAAGTACAAGGTAACAAAAAATTTCTAACTTAAAAACAGCAGTATTCCAATTTCAGTTGAAATGTCGGAAGCTGGGAGCATCGAAACAAGTATACGCTAGAATGATTGCAAAAGTCAATGAAGAACAAAGTTGTCATTTCGACAGAAATTTGCCGACTCTGCTGGAAAAATACAAAACTTTGCACACCAATCGGATCCTTGACACAATTGTAGTGCTGAAGAAATGTGTGGAGGCCGAGGCGAGTGGTGATACAATTATTGGTGAGTTGTTATGAATTAAAATAATAACTTTATTTTATTCTTCTCCAGAAAGCTGCCACAACGACATTCGTCGTAATATAGCAAAAACTAATGCGGATATTGATGCGAGTACTATAATTCAACATTTGGAATCGAGGGAACCTCTCCAACAAGTCTACGTTTTTGAAGATCTTGGACATCCATATAAAAGGAGGCGTTGCAATAAGCGAAGATGGTCAATGTAAAAGTGGAAATAAGGTAAACTCTTAACTTCATAATTTTTATATGACACCGATTTTTTTCAGTTCGCACACGTGGGTGGTGCACTTGCTCAGTTTAGCTTTCGATCAACCAAACCAGGGACAATTCCTATTAATAAAGGAGATATGTTGTTGATTGTTGAGAAAGACAAGGGTGATGGATGGACAAGAGTGTTGAAGTGAGTTGAAGCTGCATAAACTGATAGACAATGTTCATTTTTACAGAGCAGATCATTCGCAAAATGGTTTTATTCCCACTTCCCACCTGATCGTATCCTGGTGAAGTACTTCAACAATTTCAGCGCTTCTAAAGTCATTTGTCAATCTCACGATGTTCCTCATACAAGTTGTTTATTCCCAAATTTCCAACATAGTTTTAAAATATATGTGTTTTCTTTTTGTCATTCTGAAATTTGTATTTTTCAAAAACATTTGTAAATTTAAAAAAAGCAATTAAATTGTCGTGCCAAGAAACGTGTCAAATTGTTTATTTCGGTGAATCATAAATTTTTTTTCAAAATTTGTTTTTTCTATGTTTGGAATGATTATCAAACTGTGGTTTCTGATCGTTTTCACGCAGTGAAAACATGAAAAAGTTCCGATCTGAACAAAATAATGTAATACCATTTTCATCATGATCATGGTTCACAGGGAAGTTTTCTATTTTTCTCTCGGAGTTTTTTTTTCTGGCTTTGCGGAAATTCTCCGGGTACGGAATTCATGATGTCCTTTCACAGATTTTATCACTCTCTAAAAAGTTTATTTTTCACAGCTTTCATACTTGATTACAATGTCAAACTGACTTTTTCGTGGAATACTATTTATATGTACTTGTTTAGAGATATATGTTTGCCTTCACAAAGTTGGGTACTTTATTGCTAACATGTGAACAATTGAGACCCTATGAGCTTGCGCTTCGCTTCCGAACAATGTTTTTAAATTTTTTTTTATTGCAGTCAGATGAAGGAAAAAATTCTAAAGTGCTTTCAAAACAAGATTTTAAATACCTTTTATTTGGGTAACATATAATTTCACATAAAATAATCAAATACATAACTTATTTGTGTGCGATGATTTCACCTTGATCTTCAACAAATACTTGATTTCGATTTGGTTGGTGTCGTACACCACGTATCTGGAGAAATTATTTCTAAATAACAAAACATAAAAAACTAACTCGTTATACAATAGTTTTGAACGTTTACCATCTTCTGACTTTTGTGGTTTTCCAAGAGGAATTAATTATGGTGAACGACGATGTTTAATTATGGTGAACGACGTAAAAAAAAGTGTGAAGAATATTTTTGAAAATGGTGAGAAAAAACGAATTCACGTCTTTCTCCGAGGAAATTGAGTTTTGAGCTGCAAACAAGGTATTCTCTTCATTGAGCAGAAGTCATCTGTTTTTGATCTCACCACATGCCCTCATTAAATGCGGGAATACTGTTTTTGAACTTGAAAAATTATTCACGAAGAGCCGAATTGTGGTAATTTCGCTTAAAGTCATCCAACGTGAAAATTTTATTGGAAAAAAAAAAAAACGGTCTCTTAGTCACGTTTCAAAACATGTATTCCTGTTCAGAAAAGAAATATTGCTTATTTTTTAGTATTATCGGCTTTCGTTGAAACGAGTGAATTGAAATCGTTATTTTTTAAATTTAATTTTTTCGATGTTTTTGGAATTCAAATTTAAAATGTTACTGATGTAGATCATAGTGTCAACCCATGCCCAAACTCAAACCTTAGTTTGCTGTTCCGAAGATGAACTTCGAGATTCGCATCTTAAAAAAGCGTTGCTTGAATTCCGCAATATCATTTCTCAATTTCTTCTGGTGTTTCACTTTTAATAGATTGACACTTTGCATTATACTGTCATTTATGTCGTCGAATCTTGTATCCAGGCCTTCCCAAAAACATTCTTAATGATTTGAATTGTACTTTCATTCATCAGATGTTTCTTCTCCTTCAGAAACAAACATAACGATTGAACCTTTCGGAATTTGATTTCGACATACAATACAAATTGTTCTGTTTGATCGAGTTTATTCAACCAAGCTAATCCAGCGCGTTGTCATCCGATTTGAGTTCATTTCTGTAAAGAAGGCTATTAAGTCCTAAAGATAATTTCTTTAAAAAAAGAGAAAAAACTCGGGAAATTTTTGTAAATCGTAAGTTTCAGTTGAGGAATTAGTTTGGTAGTTTTTTCCAATTTCATGAATATATGTACGATTTTTTTTTGCGAAAATCAAATGAACTCACAGTAAGGACAAATGAGCTTTTCTCAAATTTGAATTTTTTTGGTTGAGAATGATAAAGTTTTTCTTATAACGATTCCTCACATCAGATATAAATTTAAAAATGAGGTAAAAAAAATAATTCAGAACATGGAAAACAGAACAAATACTGAAAAACAAAATAGACTGAAGTTTAGATCAGTTTCAGTGAAAAAGTGAGGTTGAATTGAATAGTTTACCATTATTCATTTTTTTTAAGTCAAGAGGGAAAGAAAAATTGAGAAAAACAAGGGAAAAATAATTCAAAGTAGGATGATAAGAACAGTGAATTGCTTCGGGAAAAATTATATAGTGTTAATTGTCTCGGCAAAAAGTGCAATGATTTTTGTGTAGTGGAGTGTTTTTCAAAAAGAACATTTGAGATTGGTAGTTTTTAAGTTTTCTATGCAATATAATTGTTTCGTTATTTTGAGAAAAACCAAAACCATGAAACACCAAATGAGTAACACCTTTTCCTCTGAAGACTCTAATTTGAAAATAAGGAAAGCACATTGAATTTGAGAAAAAAAAATTTCCAAAAAGTATGGTAGTTTGAACTGATCTCAAATCAAAGCAAGTGTAGACGCAGTTATCAATAACACATCATCAAATATTAACATTGTCCGGAAACGAAAAACTTATATAACGTGAGCAATCACAAAAGTTCAAACAACTTTTTCATTGCAACATAGACTTCATACGACTTGAATTTTTTTAAATCTCTAGAAATTATTTTTTTTTTAATGTTCTCGAATATGTATTCGAAAAAACTCCATTCTGTGCAAATCTAATTTCAAGAATCTTCCTCAAATTAAAATTTTCTTATTTAACAAAATTTCTAGCACAAGACGCAATTATGGTTTCAAAGTAAAAAAAAAAACGGAACTATTCAAGATCTTTTTAAAGAAAATGACAGAAATAATATCCTTCTTGTGAAAGAAAAATAAAAATAAAACCAATCACACGTCTTCTATTTTAATCGAAACTAGGAGAAATGGAAGAAATTCACACGCTAATCAAAAAAGGCGAACAAAAATTCTCACTGACAAAAACAAAGAAAAAAACTATTGGAATGATATTTGGTAGGTTGGTTCACGAGGAATGGAGTCGACGCACTTCTTTTTCTTCTTGCCGACCGATCATCCCTGCACCTGTTTTTTGCGCAATTCGCACAAAAAAGATCAGATACCTTAAAAAAAGGCGTTTGTGTGCAACCGAGCGTAAAAGAAAAAACAGATTTCAGGCAACTTGGTATTGTCAATTAGATTTTTTTTTGATTTTCGAGAAAAATTTGAACATCAGTGAAACAAAAAATAAGAAAATGTTGAACTATATTTTCAACCTTCCACGAATTTTTAGAGGAGTTTTAACTTTAACCAAAACTGAAGGTAGGTTAAAAAGAGTTTGATTTTTTCAGACCTGCAATTTTTTTATCTGGTGATTTTTTTCTTCTTTAATTTCTATACGGTAGCGAAACATCGGTCACAGATTTTTCTACCAATGGTCGAATTAACAATAGAAACATACCTTGAACAGATTGGTATAGACTGCCAGCCAAAAGATCTGCATTCATATGTTTATTCGCATCAACCAACTGACACGGTTTTCCAAGCGCATTGTTGTTAGCCTAAAAGTTTTATGTTGATATTTTCGTTCTATTTTGAAGTTTTTCACCAGTTTTATAGTAACTTAAAGGGGGGGGGTGAAGGGAAAAAATAAGTGGATCTTAAAAGAAAGAGTACCCTCGGAATAGTAAAACCTCTAACGGAATTTTTACCAAAAACCCCAATATTCGAGAAATTTTAGGTCAAAATTTAAAATTCCACGTGTACGTGGTCACATACGATTTACATACGATTTCATTTTTTTAAACGTATTTGTAACTTTGACCTAAAATTTCTCGAAAACCAGGCTTTTCGGTGAAATTTCCCTTGGAGGTTTTACTATTCCTTTGGCTCTTTCTTTTGAAAAAATAAAAAGTTTACATATTAATTGTTTTATTTTGTTAATTGATATAGTTTATCTTCTTCAACTACGACACTTTGATTTTAATGAAAGGTATTGATAATCTGAGAAAACAATCCCGTGTTTTTTTTGTGAAAATTCAAAAACTTATGTGTGGTTTTCGAAATTATAATACACAAAGAATAAAGTTTGAGGTACCGTAATTTTTTTTCCTAGCAAGTTGTGAGAATCAAGAGTTTCGCAGTACAAATTTCAGGACCATATCTATCGTATGATCAAATATCAAAAAATCCAACAACCATGCTTGATGATCTTCTCTTGTGATAGTCGTAAAATTGATCCTAAAATAGGATAGATCAGTTTCAGGAACCTTTTTTCACAAGTTTGAGGAAATTTTCTGTAAATTTAGAATATAGTTAGTAACACAGTGTTTCTCCCAAAAACTTTATTGGACAAAAATGAAATATGTACAATAAAAAAAATGGGAAGGCGGGGTGTTGATCTATTTAGAGCTCACACCAAGCATTCTCCTTCTTGATTTTCTCCTCTTCGTCTTGGGTGTAGTCATTTTCGATTTTGTAGATCTGGCGCATTTCATCAACTGTTTTGCCTTTGATCATATCGGCAACTGTTTGGCAGCAGACATCCAGCAAATTGTTGATATTCAGGCATTCGGCTGCCAGTATCAAATGGTGGAGTGTTGTTTGGTCGACGTTGAGGAAATCCTTATCCCAATCTGAGATTGTTGAAGTGTCGTAATCTTCTTGGATTGGGTCCTCTACGTGCTTGTTGCAGTATGTGACGACCATTTCCAAAATTTTTCCCTCCACCGCAACTGGGATCCGCTCGGTTGGCCCTTCAACATCGCTACAACTCAATTTCTCTATCAAATCGTTGATAGTGCTGGAACGGCGAATTGCTTCTCTCGGAATCTGGAAAAATGTTTTTAGAATTTTGTCTCATGTTTTGAGATAGTATTTGAGATAATTCAATTTCAAAATCCCACTGAACTTACCTTGAATTCATGTTCATCACTGGAGACGAGAATGACGAAGTTTTGGGTTGAAGATGATGATGAGGAATTGTTGTCAGACATGATGATGATGAGAAACTGTTGACTGAAATACGTATTAGTATTACTCGAGACCAAAGTTAAAAATGAAAAGCAAAAGACCCAGATTGTTAGAGGGAATGTATGAGGTTTTTCCTAACATCTAAAACGACTGCAGCCCGAGTACGTGATGAGACCCAAGAAATAGAAAAAGGAAATAGTAGTACAACACATTATACACACTCGGAGCTCTAATATTAGCATAATCAGTTAGATAGTGAAAAGATCTATGGTGATAAGATTTTGGAAAGAGACGTAGACTATTAAAGAGATTGATGAGCGGAATTGTTAATGACATAATATGTTGGCGTGGGTGTAGATTAGAATGGTAGCAAAGAGATGCAATCAAGATGGTTGTGTCCTCTGAGAAGAGCACGCCAGTCTTCGAGATAATTAGTGGGTGGGAAGAGACGCAGAGAGTGTTTGAACGGGTTATGGCGTGGGACGCTCTGAAAATCGATAGAGTGGGAGATCGCCAAAAACGAGATTTACGTTAGCTTTGAAATTGGGAAGTGTAAGTGAAAAACTTCATTTACATTCTATGATAATTTAGTTGCACCTGATAATAAACGCAGTTCAGGAGTAAGCATCTAATCTAAAATAGTAGGAATTCAATGCTTGGCGGATAGGTTTCTGGGAGGATTTTAGCGGGGATTTCTAATAGAACGCTTCATGAAATAGGAATGTTCGTGTTATAAAAGCATATATTCGTATGGTGAACTTTTTAAATAGAAAAATTAAGATCTTTAGAAATTACATTAAGCCGGTTTAGGGCCTTTGGAAAGTGGAATTGGCTTGGGTACTGAGATTTGGAGAGAGGGTACAAGAAAATGAGACAAGCGGGAGAAAATAAAGAAAATCATATAATACAACAGACTCGGAGCTATACGAAGAGCACCACCAGTTATTGATGGATAGTGATGTTTGAATGAGCCAAATATGTATCTTTTATGGTTGAGCTATGAGAGATGGGCGGAGCAAGAGACATAGACTGTTGGAGAGATTGAAAATCCGATAATTATTGTCAATTCCGTTTTTCTATTCCTTTCGTCTCGAGATATTTTGATCTACAAGTGTCTGATTCACTTATTTTTATTCACTATTTCGTTTAATATATCAAAAAAACGTAACCTGAAGAAGAGAATAGAAAATCAGAATAGACAATATATCATTCTTATATCATCAACAGTTGCTGATAAAATTTGATTTGTTCTATTCATTCAAAAATGACTGCAATTCACGAGGAAATTCTTGTTCAGAGTTAAAGAATAAAATTTCAAGAGACTATCTCAAATGATGATACTCATTTTCAAACAACCATTTCTAGGCTGAGCTGTGCCCATGGCAACGCCTGGTATCTTTTGTTCGCAACTGCGGCGAGGCGTTGTTTTTCGATTTCGTTTGTAATTATAAGCGGCTCCAAAATTTTCTCTTCTCCTTTGACAATTGTAAATATTGGAAGATGAATTTTTTTGTTTATGAAAAAGGATTTCACAGTTCCACAAATATGTGGAGTTTGAACGATTTGAAACATTGGAAGCTATCACTAAAAATCTATGAGAATATTGAAAGTATGTATTTCTTTTTTAACTAGGTATGAATATCAAAATGAATAGGTGAACATTATCTATTTAAAAACGGCTGACTTCAAATAGAAAAAAAATCCTCCGCATGGTAAATGCCAAATCAAAATTCACACGCTAATCAAAAAAGGCAAACAAACATTAAACAAATTATACGAATTGGACAGAAAAATTTACACACAAGAAAAGAAAATTGTGAATGTAGAAAAAAATGTTGAAACAGTTATCTAATCCTTCTGTTGTCCGACAAATAATAGCTTGGAATATCTCTACGTTTAGTAAACCTGAGCTGATGTCAGAGTGATATGCCAACTTTACATAGTTGGCCTTATCATTCAAAAAACATTTAATTTAAGAATTCAGTATGTATTTTTTGTAACATGCGTAAATCAATTATGAAATTACTATTCAAAATTGACTACTTGCTATACTTAAAATATTCGAACCTCAAAAAAAAATTTCCGATATCAATTTGGTAACCTTTTTGATGAGGAGAGGAGGCAACGCACTTTTTTTTCTTCTTGCCGACCGATCATCCCTGCACCTGTTTTTTTCACACAAAAACGATCAGATACGCTAATTAAAGGGCGTTTGTGTGCAACCGAGCGTAAGAGCCTACGATAGAGCAGATGTATGAGAGAGGGGAGTTTCAAATAGAAACAGTGAATACAAGGACAGGTGTCTGAAACGGCGGAATGAAAAACCTTCTTGATGAAAGGTACAACAGTTCACAGTTAATTATCGATTTTAAACAAACTAAAAATGTTTCAGTTGTTTGGGTAGGAAAATAACCCTTTATCAGCAGAAACAAAAAATAACTCATTATACTTCAGTTTCAAATTTTCCGCATTTGCAGCCGCCTCAGGTTCTCCGACAGGAATAGAGTATTCGTTGAGGTGCAACATTGATAACGTTGGTCTTTGATGATCAATTTTACTTTTGGAATATTACTTTATTCAGACTTGACAAATGACAAACGAGTGTGTTCGAGAGGCCGAATAAGTCACCAAAACGCTTTTGAAAACGTGCGCAAAGTAAGACAACAAATTTAAAAGACTATTTTTTTGAAAAAATCGGTTTGACAAAATCCTAACTCATTCTCTTATATCTCAAACTCACTATTGCTTCACATTGAAAAAAATTATCCTAGCAAAACATTGTTATACATATTTCATCACAATAACAAAAAAATTATCAAGATTTTTCTTTCACTCGCATCTTGGAAAATTAGCATTATAAGATGAACAAATATCAAAATTATCCACGTGGAGGAGTATTTACACGAACTTTGACCAAGTACCGGATTTCGAATTGGTTTGTGTTGTATACAATATACCTGAAAAATAACGTCTCAAACTTTGCATTCCCAGCAACAAAAACTAACTCATTATACTTCAGTTTCAAACTTGCCGCATTTGCAGCCGCCTTAGGTTCTCCGAGAGGAATAGAGTAGCCGTTTGGGTGCAACATTGATAACGTTGGTCTTTCTTTGCCAAGTCCTATAAAACATTTAATGAAAAAACAGATTTCAGGCAACTTGGTATTGTCAATTCGATTTTTTTTTGATTTGTGAGAAAGTTTTGAACATCAGTGAAACAAAAAATAAGAAAATGTTGAACTATATTTTCAACCTTCCACGAATTTTTTGAGGAGTTTTAACTTCAACCAAAACTGAAGGTGGGTAAAAAAAAAGTTTGATTTTTTTAGACCTTCACATTTTTTTGATCCAATGGAGTTTTCTTCTTTAATTTCTATACGGTAGCAAAACTTCGGTCACAGAGTTTTCTGCCAATGGTCACAAAAAATAGAATTAACAATAGAAACATACCTTGAACAGATTGGTATTGACTACCAGCTAAAAGTTCTGCATTCATATGTTTATTTGCATCAACCACCTGACACGGTTTTCCAAGCGCTACTTCGCATAGCAATACATATGCTTCTTCGTTGTTGTTAGCCTGAAAGTGTTGTATTAGTATTTTCGCTCTATTTTAAGTTCTGCACCAGTTTTATACTAACTTAAATATAATCTTATTCTAAAAATCAACGTAATTTGTCTCAAACTGTTATATTCAATAAACAAGTTTATTTTTTTGTGAAGTGACATCTTCTTCAACTACGACAATCTGGTTTTAATAAAAGGTATTGATAAATGTATTTTTGGTACTTGTTAGTTGTTTCAAAAACTCACGTGACAATAACCCAAACTTTTTGAAAACATATCGGCAAAATAGACTCCTTTTCCGAACATGTATCCACTCTGAAAATAAATTCATAACACAAATGAAGTCGTTCTTTCTATAAAAGCTTTTTTTGTAACTGTGCGTGATAGTGTATTCATTGTTAGTACGTGGCATATTATTGCATGCTCATGTATTTCTATTTAATTTTGATTTTTTTCGTGATTCCTATTTTGAAAACTACGATTTAAAAAGTAATATGTCTTTTAAATTGGTATGCAAAATAACTGTTCACAGATTATATAGAAGTTCTTTCAGTAAATACACAGAACTTCTTTTGTGGAAAAAGAAAGAAATGAACCATTGAAATCTCAAATTGTTATACTTACCACAGCTGGTCCATTTGGGGCGATCATCAAACCACGTTTGAGAATACCGGCAAAATTCACTTTTTTCGAGCCATGCCAAAGTAACATTCGATTTCCAATGGCCTTCATATTTTTATCGTTTCCGTTACTCCTTCGTACTTCATAAATCTTTAAACAACACTATTTGTTATATTTTCAATAGATAACAACGATATTCTAATTTTAGAAAAGAACACTCACATCCATCAAAAAGTATTTACTTCGATGTGTCGATCCATGCGTTCTCATCACATAATTTGAAATAATCAGATGCTCCTCACAATTTGGGTCAAGTAACTGAAACAATAAATTTGGTTTTTAAATATGATAATTTCCCACCTCCACATCATACCGCAACTTGACATATCTATTTTTAACCAAATCATAGTCGGTGTCGATTGGTACTTCGACTCTTTGTGTTATTTGGTTCAAAGATTTTCCAGTATCTGACAATATACGAAGAAAATCAAGTTTTGCATCGATCAATTCCGTTGATGCAATTGGTTCGGGTACATTCATTCCGAAATCATGAGGGATGATGTTATAAAACTTATTGCTCAAATCAATGATCTTGAACTGATTGACTTCTGGCGTTTTGACAAGTTCTACAATGATGAAAAATGAATTTTAGGAGATTTAATAGAATACATACTTTGAAGTGTGTATAAAACTTGTTTTGCCACGTGGATTGCATCCGAAGAAACTTTTCCAAGTGGCATATAAGTTGCATCAATGTCAAAGTATTTTATAGGCCACAATTGATCTTGTCTTTGAATATTGAATATCGAGTTCATCAATTTTCTTACTGATTCAGACAAGTCGGTTTCTCCCAATTTTTTCTGAAAAAATCTATATTTATAAAAACATATTGCTTTGTTCTGCAATCATTAGAAAACGAGATTGTTGTCTGATTCCCCAAACATTCCCTATTTTCTATTTTTTTTTGAATACAAAATTCTTATTTTCCCGGAAACTTATAATTAAATTGCGATCCAATTCGATGAGATTGAACGACCCGGGTTGCTTTTCAAACCAAGTTTTGCGTTCCCATTGATTTCTGGTTTTCTCAAAAAATATATTCTCGAAATCTGTTTTTGCCTCTTTCAAACATTCATAAGATTTTGTGAATGTATTTCCAATAAGTGTACCAATTCGGCCCCAAGATAAGAACAGGTAAAACAAACTGAAAATATTGTGTTATTTCTGAAAATTTTGAAATTTTTTTCACTCACTCCTGATAATCATTATTCAACAACTGAATTTTGCAATAGGAATTCTTGTTGCACATGATATCGGTAAAAACCAGAGTTGCTGAATAGACTACAGCTGAAAAAAACAGATATTAGAATCAAATCACCAATGTAATTTTCTTACTTTTATCTTCATAAATATGAAATTGTTCCGGATGTGGGAATTTCGAGTCGACAACATTACCCTTTTTGATAATGAGACAATTTTCTGTGTCGTAGATTTGCCCGTCAACAGGTGCTGTAAATATAAAATTAGGTGAACGTGATGAAAAGATGATTTGATACTTACAAATAATATTTTCCTTGTTGCCAATTTCTTCAGCAATATTGTTCCTGAAACTCTGGTTGCTCCTTGTCGTACTAAATAAAAACATATTTTTTCATTAATTAATTTGTTTCACTTACAAGATAATGTTATCTTCTGGAGAGTAATATCGAACAAAAAGATCCTAAAATTCCAACGTTATTATTGTTTCTCAGATGCAAGATAAACTCACGTTAAATTGAATACCCTCATAATCAGGCTTTCCATCCATCTCCTTTGGTAGACGAAACAATGTTCGAACCGGATATCTCGTGTTAAACATGCACTTCGTATATTGTGTCGCATATCCCGAACATACGTATGTTTTCTTCTCAGAATCATAATAGATCTGACCATTTTTACAATAGGTGCAACGTCTTGGCGGTCCGAACAAACTGATATCCACAAATCTCTCAATTGCTGCTTCAGGATTTTCTGGCTTGGATGTAAAATTCTTCTTGAAAATCGCTATTTGCTGATCGCTACTCAGAGTTTTATAAAATTGACGAAGTTCCTTCATTTTCTGTTCTTGTTCTAGCAGTTCTCTCTTTGCTTCTTTTTGTCTCTTCTCAACTCTCCGTTTCTTTGCTCCTTTATTGAACTCGTATTCATAGGAAATATTCAAGTATCGTTTCAAATCTTGTTTCAAACGCAAAAACGATGTTGAAATAGATGGCGTTGTTGAATAGCTAGTAGAGACATTTTCATTCGACAAACTTGATTGATTGTTCAGAAGCTGAAATTTTTCAATTATGGACTGCACTACTTCAAAGCATGTTCATTTTTTTTTGATTAATTCAATGAAACTGGGATAATTGAGGTAACTATGTTCAATCAAACCATATTGTTCCAAAATGAAACATTTCAAAATGCCTTTCTGTGGTCAAAAGAGCGAAAAAATTCTCCAGCCTACTTTGACAGAAATCGGTTTGGGTTTTCAGTCTGCAAATAACTAAAAATTTACATTATCTGGAAATAACAAGAAAAAATATTTTCTGTGGTGAGAAAATTCAAAATATACCGCCACAATAAAACATCTTTTCCAGCGTTTCAAAGAGTAATCTCCATGGGAACATTTTCGATCAAATATCATAACTAAAAAAAATATTCCTAACTTCCTCTCATAAAAGTTTTAGGTAAAGGATTTTTTATAAACCCCTATTTTTTCAGTTGGTTTAGATTTTTTCAGTCCGGGTAATTAAATCTCACATATTTCGCCACAGAAACTATTTTTTTATAATATTATTTTGATATTTGTTAACGTTAATGATGAAATTCTAATTATTATATTCATTCCCAAACTCATACCTCTTTGTGGCATTTTGTTGATAAAGAAAGTAACGATGATGGGAGAACATCTTTTGTATCTTTTTTGGCACTTTGGTGGCAAAGTTTTCTTCGGTTTGTCGCGCCTATCTGACATGCATTTCTCAATTCTTTAAGAGGCTGATTTTCCATTGACTCCGGATTCATCATTGCATATTACCTATAACTAATCAATTTTAATAAAAATACACTGAAAAAGTACTCGTATTGTAGAGTGAAAAAATAATGCATACATATACATATGCGTGTGCAAAATTTAATTTCTGCCTTGAGCTCTAGAAACAAATAGCAATTATTGGGCTGAACAAGTTGAGGTTGTTGAAAGAGAATCATAGATATAGATAACATTTCTGAAGTTACCGAGGTTTTGAAAGACAAAATTATCATAGACAAATCACGTATTATGCGATGAACAAAGAACAAAAATGTGCAAACTGACAATATTTTTTCCCCAAAAATTTGCCAAATTTTCCATTGCATTCACAGAAAAATCTGTGAAAAATACTTTGAAATGAGAAAAGCCAATTTACGACAGAAAATTTTGCAAGTTTTCGGTAAAAAATATTGTCATTTCGCACGTTAATTTTTGCAATAGTTTTGCATTTTTCTTCTTTACACATCGCATCAGACAAAAAAACGAAGAAGACTGTGTTACATACAATTTTTCTTGAATAAAAAAACCGAGTCCAAACATTGCTCAAAACAGTTCAAAAAACAACGTTTGCACCTTTTTGTTGAATAATTTTTTGAAAAGAAAAACCTTCATTATTGGTCTCAAACAAAACAGAATATTCAATAAAAAGCAACCAATGAAGGAAAGAGAAAAGCCAAGATGGCGTGCTTCAAAATTTGAAAAAAAAATAATTTGAATATAAATTATTCGCATGTACGCGAGTAGATATATGAAAAAGGGTATGAGAAAAAGGCTTAAGAATACCGACAAAGATGAATCAGAAGATGCAGTAAGAATTGAAAAAAAAATCAAAGGTAACACTGTTTTTTCATCATCTTACGTTGGAAAAAACTCAAGTTTCACTGTAACGAGTATATCAGTTTGAGACAAAGAAAAACGGAAAAATTAGTGAGCGCATGGAATAAAATATTGAAAAATGACTCATTTTGTTTATTTTTTGAGAGAGAGAGAGTATGAGTGCGTTGTCCAAAGTGCGTTGTCCCGTTGTCCGCGTTGTTAAAAAGAAGGAAAACAAGAGAACAAAATATTCAGCAAAGGACAAAAACAACAAAGCATTCTCCACACGTGGGAAGGAACGATATAGTATGGGGAATCGAGAGAATTTACGACAATGTTCTTCTTGCGTTTTGGACATACACATTATCACAATTTCTGCCATTTTTTTAACGAGAATAATTTAAAAAAACTTGATGATCGTCGAATAATAGAAACGTATTGTTTGTTTTTATTGAAATTTGCATTTAATAAAGAGGACAGATACGCAAGTACACAACTCTAATATTTTTTTAGAATCAAATAAAAAGAAATAAAGGAAATGACATTCACATCAGATAATACAATATTTTGTACTTAATATTTTCTTTACACGAAAAACCTATAAATCATGAGCACAAAAATAGAAAAGTAGAGAATGTTTTTATTCAGAAATTGCAAAATTAATTATTTTTTCTTTCGTCATAAAGCTGCGCCCGAACGCGATCAAAACCGCAAAAATATCTATGACTGACTTGAAAAAAAAAACAAAAACGTAAGATATTGCAAAACGATTAATTTGTGTAATACATTTATGAGAAACGTGAAACGTTTATCTCAACTCTCATAGAAAGTTTATGAATTTAATCTAATATTTTTCTAACATGCTCAACACAATAGAAATCAGTGTTTTTTACAATTAGCTTGTCATCATACTCAAAATACTCATAGACAAAAAAGGAAAAAAATATCGGTAATATATTTAGTAGACTGGTAAGTTTGTAAGGAGGGAAGAGGACGCGTAATTGTCTTCTTGCCGCGCGATCATCCATACACCTGCTACTCGCGCAACAAACACAAAAAAAAGTTGGCAGGAACCCAAAGAAAATTTGTGTGAGTGTGCAACTGAGAGTTAGAGCTCACGGGATAACAGAGGTACGAGATACAGAGTCTGAACATGAAGAGTTGCAAATAAAAGGGTAAAAAAAGATCTTTGAGTAGTTTTTGGTGGTACATCAAGAAATCGAATAGTAGTTCACCAACCCGCAGTATTATTTTCTTAATTTATTTATCAAAAAACTCACCACTTTTATATGGATCTAAAAGTGAAGTCTGATTGAGATTATAATGTTTATATTTACATGGGCAACTTGACTTTAAATGAAAGAGCACTTTCCATTTCACCGAAAGGCCCAAAACAAAATTTCCAAATTTTTTGACCACGTACGTAAAATTTGGTAATTTTGGAATCATATTAGGTTTACGTGCTACTTTCAAAATAATTTTCGCCCAAAAACCCCATATGTTTGGGAGGTATGTATAATGGAGGTTCACTTCCATATCAACTTGTCCATTTCCTTTAACCTCCCCCTTTTAAGTGAAAAATGGTGTTATAATATTCTAAAGTAACTGATTTTTTCTAAAACACAAAATTTCATGTGTCTGTTGTGCATCAAAATTTAAATAGGATGTTTTTCTTATATAAGGGTTCATATATCCGGTTTAGATTGATTGGAAAAATCTGTTTTTGTGCAACCACTCATTAGGCAAAACTAAGAGTGGTAACAAAAGAACAATATCCAGATAAAAACATACTTTTAAAAAAAAAAGAGAAAAATGTTTTTATTCGGCTTTTTCCATTAGTGTAAGTATTGTTCAAAATATCAGACGATAATGGATGAAGAAAGAACGTCACACTCTTTAGAACCACTACCTTCTTTTCATAATTATTTTACCAATTTCTTTGAAAGTTGTATTTTTTTAAAGGTCAGTTTCATTTCTGTTGCTTTTGCTGAAAATACCAGTTTGAACGCCAGACCATTCCCAGCATGAACATCAAAAAAATAAATGAAGAATGGCAATAAACATTCGCAATCGGTACATAAAAAAGCATGTCATATGGTTCCATGTTTGAGGTTCCAATCTTTTTCCAACCTCGTTTGCCAGCTTATAAGTCTTCATGATTTTGGTGAATTTTCAGTGACAGTTTTTCATGTTTTATATAACATTGATATATATATCCAGATTTTCTGAATTCATGTAATTCCAGATAGGTTCTATATTCTATTCTATAAAAATCAAAAATTAGCGAAATATCATAATCTCCTTTTTATGACTTTGATAACTGTTGCATTGACGACCTCTTTATTTTATGTATTGTGAGAAAAGTGAGCACAAAACTCATTGATATATTTATTAACTTTTAATTTTTTCAGCTATGGATCTTTCGGTAACGTTCTACATCCTTATCACAATCACCTTTGAGCATCTGATAATAGAAATTGTGCAGGGTGCGGCAAAAGTATAGGTTTGCGGATTTGCTTTGTTTGACGCCAAGGTGCGGACATTCAAACAAGTTTTTTTCGGGTCAACATTAAAAAACTAACAATGGTGGAGATCACATAAGCTTGAGAGAATAGCTCTTTCTCTGACCTACCCAACATAACAAGATGTTGGTGAAAAATATTTGCACAACCCATTTGAAATACATATATGCCAGACTATTGCCGGTATAATCCTCAGTGCAAACCATAAGTCAGTGAGCGTAAGATTAATTATCCACGTTGAATAAGATCGGATGAGACGATAACTGAAAAGGTGCTGATCATCTGCAATTCGCACAATTTTCTGAAAATGTTATAATTTTTATTGGCCAAGAAAAGTTTGAAAAAAACTCACCATCATCTTAAAATCTCTGTCCAACATCTCCACTTTGGTCGCACCATCATCCAACATTTGAACTCGAATCAAATTCACTTTACTTTCACTGGAAATGAAGAAAAAAATAGATTCAAAAATAAACTCACTCAATCTACTCCTCGTCATATTCAATGACATAATCCAAATCATCTTCCTTCTTAACTTCGATGAAACTTCCACCATCAACATCGATTTCGAAGGTTGAATCCATGTCAACGTCGGCAGTCATATTAGCAGAAGTAAAAAAAGACAGTATAAAAATAAAAAATATTAAGATTCTGATAGTCCCATGGAAGCCTTTTATACCAGAAGGGGGTGGAGTCAAAAAGGGGTTAACACCTTATGGTGTGCCCTTGGGAAATATAATTTAAAATAACGCCAGTGAATGTCACGTCAAAATAATAAACTGGAACAGTAATTTAAATTTAAAATGTATTTCAAGATGATGGGCAATTGATATTGTTAACGTTACAGGACGGCCCGATTTGAGCCCATTGAGACCACAGAGCCTGATTAACACAAATCTGAAAAGACCTAAATTCGATGGTGATCAATATCTTGTAACTTTTTGCAAAGCACACAAAGGAATTTCAACAAAAAATATGTATATAGATAAGTTTTTTTAACGCTGATCAATATTTCCTATTTCGTTTTTGTCGATTCTAATCCTCAATATACAATTTTTAGCTTTGAAGTTAAGTTTATTGGAAAAAAGAAAAAGACCTTATTGAAAAATTCACGTAACAAATGATAGTGAAATGTTACATAGATTTTATTTTTTATTTTCATTTCAGTTTTGTTTCTTTATCCGAAATTGATAGTTCTATATTTAAAAAATGAAGATTCTAGGGTTTTTTTTCAGCCTTGACTACACATAGTTCGGTCTTAGCTCTCGAAACTCTTTTATAAATAATCAGTCAAAAAAATTTGGAGCTGAAATTACTGAATCTTGATTCAGATTTTTGTTGAAACACTTTTATTTTTGTTGAATTCTGAAAATTAATGAATATCTTCGTCAAAATTTGTTTCAAAAAATTGTATACCGAACTTCACACTTCATATTAATATCTGAGTCAATTTATTGATTTGTCGAATGGGAAAAAAGAGCGACTATATAGGGTTATACACAAAATTGTACACATCAACATAACGTATATGCAGAGTTAACAAAGGAAATACATAAAGTTATATCGAAAGTTTGTGAACTGCAGGGCAAAAAAAAATTCAACTAGGAGATGTTGATCAGCGAATGACGTGGGTATCTTCTGAAAATCTATTAGTCCCTGATCAAACGGCGTAAATTGAAAAAAAGTAAAAAATAATTGTTGAGTGCTCTGAGCTTTTTTCTGGATAATTTGTGGATAATTTGAACATTAGGATCATGATCAGGAGGATCGATTTTGTATTTTTTCGTTAAACTTTAATTTTCAAACCTTTTTCAGTTATGTCTCGAAAATTTTCTATATCCTTTCTGTTTTCAGTCTGGTAATTGTAATAAAAATTGACAGTATTTCTAGGGGCACACTCAATTTTTCAATCATTAAAATTTCCTTATAATATTTCATTATCTTTTCAGATATCATTTGGGAAGCTATCCTGGTACCTCATTTGACCAAATAAAATAACATCAAATAATTCCTAGTTTCTTTTAGCGTATGGCTATTGCACGGCAAAAAGGAAGGCACATTCTTCTTCGTTGCGTGATACATTTTTATGTAAAAAGGACAGAAATGCAAATGTTTAATAAAAAATGAATACTGTATCCCTGGTAGACGTTTAAAAATAAAATAAAACCGTAGGAGATGAAGAGAAAAATTTTTACAGCTGATATAAAATCACAATCCCTTTTTTATGAGAAACCTGAAAAATAATATATCGGAGTTATTTGACCAGTAGATATGTGATTCTTACAATCAGCCCAAATCCTTTCTTCTCACAATGCGTAATCAGGTTTTTATTACAAATATGGGAGACGACATACTGCAACATATTTTTCGTAGAACGAACAATCATGTAAAGTTGCTTCTGTAAATGAAACGCGAAATTTCTCTTCAAAAAGCTTATCATTCGGCCCTTTCCATGAGTGCAAAAAATAATACACAAAATCAGACGAATAATAAAGTCATGAAAAAACAAAAAAGAAATGATAAGTGAAACTGATCAGCAACCTACCTTTAGAGATCACTTGTCATTATGAACAATTAATATGATTATTTATTACCTCTTTCTCAGAAATGTTTTATCAAACAATGTCTGTTTCATTTTGAATGTATTTTCTCTAATTTTCAGTTGCGATTTGTTTCCATTAGTTTTTTTTCAATTCTATTCTCTTGTTTTCTTTTTTGTTGTTTTTTACTAGAACAACCAATCAGAAAAAAAATATTACACTTTTCAGTTTGTTATCAAGTCATGAATAGACACAATAGGAGAACATCTATAGTATCTTTTTTGTGAAAAAAATTTATCAGTTTCGAGATAATTTCTCTGCTCAGAAAAGTGACCCTGTTTATAATCACAAAAATATTTTTCTTTTCAAACGTTCACTATTCTTGTTCACTTCTCTCTTACATTTCTCATTTGTGAATTTATTTATAAATTCAAGGATTTCGAGATTTTTTCAAAGTCAGTTATTTCTATGGGTGGTCGTTTAACAACATTTCAAATATATTCACAAAAATCAATCACGTTCAACTATTGTCTTTTGAACCCACTTCCATGTCACTGAATCTTGAAGACTGATGTAAGAAGATAAAAAACAGTATAAGTTTTTGGTGGAAGTTCCCATATTTGAAAGAAAACCTCGTGCCTACAAAAGTTTCTGATTTTCTTGATTTGAACTCTGATTCCTATTTTTCGATTAATGTACTGCATTAAAAAAAATGGTTGATTCATATACTGCATTTATTAAAATTCTTCGTTACTGTTTAATTAATCATATTGTTGTTTATATGATCCAAAATGAAAACAGAACATTTTAGTTTTCAAAAACAAAAAAATTCCTCTGATGTTAGAGTAGTTTTGATGAGACACCGTTAATATGAGTCTGATGTTGGACCAAGCCTTCAAAGGGACTTTTGTCACCTTGTGTGAGATTTGAAAAGGGTTTACTTTTATATCAGTTTACGCTACAACAAAAAGAAAACTACTTGAACAAAATAAAATATATCGGAGCAAAAACATGCAAGTTTGAAAACATTGAAATTATTATATTTCGAATATTTTCCATGCACACGGAGAATTTTGCGTTTTCATAGTTTGATGTTTTGAACTTGTGTTCTTGTTTCAGTATGAACGTGGGGCGTTTCGAACAGTTAGAAGAAAGAAGAGAGGAAGTTCAACTAGAGCCAATTCGGATTATTATTGATTCGGATTGCGAAGATGAAGAAGAAGCAGACGAGTGGCACTTTAAACGGAATGGAGGACTTCCGTATGATGATCACAATTATGGCGACTTGGAGCGCATAAAATTTGGGGTGGACTCGGACGACGAAGGAGAGTTTCCAGAAATCGGGCCATTAGATGAATCATTAAATATTTTGCCATTGGATCCATCACAAAAACCCCAACCACAGCTATATCAGCAACCTATTGTTCACCAAAGCAACATTTTTAAACACGAAGATGAATTTGCGCGTTCTTATCAAGTCACCATAGAGTCAAATGGAGGTGATGGTCAGTTGGATACGAAATATCCACCTGAAAGAAAACAGAGCAAGAGACCAAGAGGTTGGTAATTTCACATTATATAATAAGATTATCAAAAGTAAAAAAAATCTTTTTTTTTGTTGAGAAACTGGACACAGTTTTTTTTTAAGAAAAAATACATTTTTGTCAAATTGGTGATTGAAATAAAAGTTTAAAAAGCACATTTTCCAGACGAACTGACACCTTATGATCAATCAGACGGCTATGGACCTACTTCGTCAAAGTTAGTAGAAAATCATGCGCTAGTCATACAAAAAAGGTTAGTTCTCAAACTTGTCCACATCCATTTCGAAAATGAAAAAAAAACAGGAAACTGAAAGTAAGTTTTTTTACAAATATTTCTTCATCTTGTTCTCTAATAATTTTTCGTGTATTAGTAATTGAAATGAACTCCTAAAATCAAGAATATGCTTCAAAGATTTTTCAGGAAACAACATTTACAAAAACGTTTTAGTTTTGATAACAAATGTTAACTAGTAAGTGTTTTCACCAATGTTCCAAAGTTCATCATTTCTGTGAATCCTTCTTCGTATTTTCTTTACCAATATTCATAACATCATCAGATCAGATAAAATGAATCCTTTAATAGGTGTCATATCTTAGAATCAAAAAATGTGTCACATTTTCTGGTGGTTTGATGAGTATTGAGGTCCTAATTGTTCCTTGTTTATCATTTGGATAGTGACACAGGATACATGTTGAATTTATTTTCAGGGATAACAAAGAACAGTGTCCGAGTTCGTATTTCGACAAATAAACAAAACTTGTACAATATGAGAATTCTTGAATCTAGATTTCCAGTGTTTTCGAAAACTAATAGTGACAGTGGATCTATATAAACAGGAGCATTTAGTTTTGCTGAGTTAGTTTCAGAATCTGTTTCTGAAGTTCAATACTAAAACGGCAACAGTTTTGGTTTGAAAGTGTTAGGATTTCTATATGTATACTACGAAAAAAATGTTTTTTTTTTCAGAAACTCCGAAGGCCAGGACACTCCGAATATGTTTTAATGAGTTTTTTTTAAACATTTTCCATTTTTATGTTCATATTCCCGTATTCGCTCATTATATAAAGATTCATTGCACCAATCCTCATTCCGTCAAACCAATATAGTGGATATTATAATTAGTGCTCCAAATAGGAAGTTAAACTGTCTGTTCCTCCTTATTTCTATATTCCCTCATTCCATTGTTGGTCATGTACGTCTTATCTAGGGGATTCATTCATTCCAACTTTGTGTATCCTCGTCATACCATTTCTACTTTTTATTTGCATGTAAGTTATTCTATTAATTTTTTGTCTTTTTTTTTAGTTTTTTAGGATAATATTGAATGAACCTATGATTTTCACTATTTATTCTGTTCCACTTCAACATTTTACTGTTATAATTTTCGAAGCCTTCCCCGTAGTGCGTTTATATTGAAGAGCACGCTTATAATTGTCGAAGATATTTTTGGAAAATCAATTCTGTTTCCGTTATTTCTTTTAGGTGACTGTATTCAAACAAAAAAAAAATCATAAAAATTCTCAAAAACCGTTCTTTTTATTGGGTTCCCGATATTTTTTAAACTTTATTTCAAAAAACAACAAAGAAAAACCAAAATATAAGAAAAAAGTGTATGAACTTTGTATCACAGGATATACTTATATTTTTCGCTGCCCTTCTCAGAGTTATATATATATTACAGTATTTACGGTTTATACATATTACGGACCAGCAACCTTGGAATATTTTTACGTGTTCTATGTCAAAATGAATACATCTGGAATCGATTGTTATGGGATTTCCATTAACTATCACAGTTTCCTCAAACCTACATACTACGATAAAAAGTACAAAAATCAGTTGTTAATGCTCACAAGAGAACAATCAAATTTTTCCGTGAGCTTTCCAAATGAAACATATTTTTTTAAATAGTTTTCGATTAGTTAGAGATGATCCCGTAAAAATTCGACGGGTTTTGGTCATCTGAGCATCAAAAAACATGCTCCAAATCAATTTTTCGAAAAATAAGTAGAGCATTTGTGCCAGTGGCCTTTCTAATGTATTGAACTTGTTCCCGTGTAAACTCCTAAGGTTTTTCTCTGCGAAAAGTCATTATTCTAATTTTTAAGAAAAAAACAATTTTTTTAAACTTCATTTTTTCTCAAATTTCCAAGCGCCTCATAGATTCCATTCCTTTTGTGTTTGTGTAAAATCTTTGTGGTAGTTTGAAAAATAAAATCAGCCGAAGTAATCATTTATATGCAAAATGATTCTTTGGTTTTGTTTTTCGTAAAAATAGATTCTCCTTGATTTAGTTCACGAATTTCATCAACCAGATCGTACTTCGCATGTGACCGAGCTTGATAATCATGACTCCAAGTTACATATTTTTTTCTGAACAATAAAATACGAAAAAAGCAAAGGTCATATCATCTTGATTGACTTCCACTTCATCAGAAAATTCAATCTCAGAACTGTATTCACGCTGGATTAGGTCTATAAGGTACTCGAAAATTTGAGAAAAAAAATAAAGTGCAAAGATAATCTTCGACACATTTCCTTCCTTCTCAGTTCTTCACCCTATTTTGCTCATTTTATTTTTGATACAACGTTAAAAATCGCAATATTTTGAAGCATGATGCTCAGCTGACCGAAACGCAGCTAAATAGTTTATCACATAGTATTGATCAGAAATCAAAGCACAAAATAAAAAATGAGCGACGCGGTACCCAATCAGCGCGCATCGGCGTGGACACAACGTACGCGCCTATTGAATTTCGGCGTGTTAGCCGCATACGAGCGGCAAACGTGGCTTCGTGTTTACCGACTACGGGATCGTTTCTAACATTTCGAAAACTATTGGGAAACATTTGTTTTCTTCGGAAAACCTCAAACAAATTTGAAGGTTTCCTCGTCATAATCTCATTAAAATTTGGGGTCCTTTATTTTTCGTACACTTTCATAACATCAGTTTCTGGCTCTCATACTAGAGCACCCTTTATATATGTTCAAGCTTTTATTTATCCATTATTCGATGAATAAAAAACACTTTTTTTTCTGTCCCATCCACACTCTCTTCTCAGGAAAATAACCATTTCATGTTCAAAACAAAAGCCCGCCGGTATATGAAACACACATGTGTTAATATAAACTTTATATCCCTCACTCATTTTTTTTTGTCTTACAACTACCGCACAAGGAAAATATATGAGATGTTCTCTTTTTTTTTCCTTGCACGAACAGATGTGTTTTTTTTTCAAATAAAAATTGTTTATTTTCATCGGCAATACACCGGCATCGCATTATTCATTTATATATTTTGTTTATATTTGTTACTCGCTCATATTTTTTATGATAGTCTCATTGTCTTCATTACTACAGCTTTCTCGGTTGACGCAGAACTGCAATGATTTCTCTCTCATGTGACAATTTTTGAATCTTTTAGGTAGAGCTATTTGAATATAGTTGAAAAAACCATTATCAACGTGGGTGGTCTTTCAAAACTTCTCTGCTCATATCAAATGACCTCAAAAATTTGTTTTAAATTTCTTTTCACACAAATTCTATGCCACGTTCACTATCCTTGTTTATTTTTATTATAGTAGACAATTTTTATGCGTTCTCACGCCTGCTTCATTGGCACGGCGCCAAACCAATGTACTCCATTCATCTATTCAATCTTTTTTCAGATACACTTTGCATTCAAAAAGTCTCAGTTGTCAACTTTTCTGTGAGATTCTTGTTTTCAATAATACTGACAACAAATATCGAAAAAGTAAGTTGTTTCAATGAAAAATATTCTATTTCTGAACCCATACTGCGTAATTCATTTGAAAAAATTAGTTTTTATCACTAAGGGGATTTGATCATAAACAAAAACTTCCTTCTTTTTTGTATTTACACCATGGTGTTTTTTTAAATTGACGATTCCTTTTTATGTGAAACACCGTGTATTTTTATAAGGAGTGCTGACCCATACCATTATCTCAGAAAAAAGAACTATAATCATGTCAGTTACTACTTATGCACGAGGTGAAGAAGTGAATCATGTAGTGTGCTTGAGTAACCGTTTCCTGCAAAAACCAATCGTTGATTCACATGTACTGCATGATTCACTTCATTTTCTGGTGACTGAGCGAGTTGTACCTCATGGCATCTAACCTATACGATGCACCTTTTTTTGGTAGTCGAACACGCCTCCTTTTTATATTCACTTTTCTTTTTTTTACCAAAAACCTCCAATTTTGTGTTTCAAACTTCTAATTTGAACTCATTTTCGGTTTTTCCAGTTTTCAATTTTCAGAAAATAAACGTAATAGCAATGAAGAAGTTAATCTCAAAATAAAAAAAATATTTCATGATAACTTGTACTCAAAAAAAAACGTAATTTATGTACTTGCAAAGTTATTCGGAAAAAAAAATTATCAAAAATTAATTTTTTCGCTCAAACCTCTCATCGCTTTTACGATTATGTTGAAGGTGATCTTTCAATTGAGATCAACTTGCCCACATTTCTTTTTGCTTACTTTTGAACTTGTCCACGTTCTTTTTTTGTACCCGCGGTTAAGAAGAAACGAAGTGGGAAAAACATGAATCATTTGCGCGGCGCCTGAAAAAAAGACACACATGTCGTTTTTTTAATGGGTAGACCTCCAAAAAGAGAATATTTTGGTGAGTTTTTTTATGTAAAGAGGGTGGAAAACAAAAAAAAAGGATAACATTTATCACCATATTCCATTTTGTAATACACTAGATATTTTTAGTTCAAAGTTTCAAATTCATAAGTGCTGGTTTATTGTGCAGGTTTGAGAAGAAGCAAGTTATTTACAAAAAAAGATAAATGAAAAAATGTTTAGAACGGAATTTCTAGTAACGAAAATTGAAAATTTTGTTTCAGCCACAAAACAACAAGTCGCGAAGCAGCAAGAGCCGGAGCAACACACCGATAAAAAAGCAATGGAACCGGCGACCAAGGTGGAGAAAAAATCCGCAAAAAGAAAAATGGGTGGAATTCGAAAACGACAGTTAGAAGAGAAAACTATGGAGGAAGAAGATATGGAGCTGGTGCCAAAAATGGAACCAACGCGAAAACCGGGTAGGAAACCAAAACTGCCGGTTTCATCTGTTTGTGAGTTTTGTTCACATAGAAAAAATTGGAAAATTCGAAAAGCAAAAAAAAAAGTTTCATTTTTATAGGTAAAAAATATGATTGAGTTTTTTATGGTTCTCGATGCTCCAGAGTAAATTTTTAATTTTTCAGCCAAGAAGCGGGATTACGCAGACCAAGAGGAGTTGAAGAAAGCGGCCACGGAACATGAGGAGATGGAGCAGGCGAAAGTAGCAAGAGGGAAGACAAGAAGAGGACCGAGTCGAAAATCTCTTGGTAAGTTTTTTTCACAATAAGAGTTTATAAACAAAAATAGACAAAATTTTATTATCAAGTTGTATTTTATCATATACCACGTTTCAAATGGAAACGGTAAAACTTTTAATGGAAAGCATGATAGATACAAATATTCTTGAATGGGCATTTTTTTCATTACAAAAATTAATACCATTCCAGCAACAGAGAGAAACGCCACTACAAAGGTAGAGGCTGCGAAGCTAAAGACGGCGAAGCTAAAGACGGCGAAGCTGACAATCCCGTCGAAAACACGTATGGAGCCTAAGAGTGCTATCCGAAAAGGAAAAGAGCAACCAAGCAGCAAAGTATCGAAACGTGGTCGCAAATCTGCTAGTGAGTTTTTCCGATATAAAGGAGTATGAAGTGAGCAGAAAATATGTTACTTTTCGAGTTCACTTTTCATGAATGATCTTCCGATAGGTGCTGAGTTCATTTCATACCATAGTTGCCCGTGGTTCTCTTTTAACGGATATTACAAACAATTGGCGTTTCCAAGTACAACTTCTTATTTTTTCAGGCACAGAGCAAGAAATTGTAAAGCGACGTGCCCCGAAACGAGCGAAAGGACCCAAAAAGAATAATGTAGAACAGCCAAGAAATGAAGCAGAAATGGAACTACTATCCCGGTAAGTTTCTTTGATTTGAAAGAGAGGAGGGAAATTAGAAATTAAATGGGAAAAACAATCAACCTTAAAAACGGTTATTCTGGTGTCATAACTCATAGTTTTTCATTGTTACACGAGTTCTTCTCGTTTCAGCCGAAAATAGAAGACTGTGAAAAAGAGACTGGAAACATTATGCGGCAGAGCAGAAAGCCTCGCAATAAAACAATACACGTCCTCTGATATTTCTATTCTTGTGGAAACATACATATTAGTCAAAGTAAAAGCATATCGGTAAACATTTTCCATTAATAATGAACTTTCACCAAAAAAACTTCGAGGGGGGAGGTGCACCAAAAATTTAATTGTATTCAAAAGAAAGAGCATCACCGATATAGTATAACCTCCAAGAGAATTTTCACCGGAAAGCCTAGTATTCGAGAAGTTTTTACATCCCCTTCGTATTTTCCACGTATAGCTAAACGTTCAAAAAAAACAACTCTAAATTCATTTTTCTCGAATACCAGGCTTTTCGGCAAAAATTCCTTTGGTAGTTTTACTATGTCGGTGGTACTCCTTAATTTGAACACAACTTATTTTTTCATCATACCCCCCCCCCCTTTAAATAACATATCCGAAATGTTTCATATGTTTTTCGCTCTCATTTAGAAGAAAGAAGAGAGGAAGTTCAATTGGAGCCGATTCTGATTGTTATTGATTCGGATTGCGAAGATGAAGAAGAAGCAGCTGAGTGGCACTTTAAACACAATGGAGGACTTCCGTATGACGATCACAATTATGGCAATTTGGAGCGCATAAAGTTTGGGGTGGACTCGGACGACGAAGGAGAGTTTCCAGAAATAGGGCCATTAGATGAATCGTTGAATATACTGCCATTAGATTCATTAGAAGACAATCAACCACAGCTACAACAGCAATCTGTTGTTTATCGAAACAACATTCTAAAACAAGAAAATGAATTGGCGAAATCGTATCAAGTGACCGTAAAGCCAAATGGTGGTAAAGGTCGGGTGAATAAAGTTAATTTCGGGAGAGGATTTTCGCTAAACCAACTGCCAATAGTAGCTGCAGATTGCCAAGAAGATAGGTATTCAACGGATTATTAAAGACAAGCGACGATTGACGATCATGCACCTATGGAGTTGCGCCAGTCTCACCAAAAAGGTTGGTTATGAATATTTCATACTTAAAGGAGGACTGCGAGATAATTGCATGTTTCATTCACTCTAAAGTATATGTTCACCTTATATATGTATGTCAAGCAAAAAAAAAAAAATTCGCACAGGAGGGCCAAACAGGTCCAGAAAGGATGTTTTCTTGCGTTGCTTAATGGGGCATGTGTGCTATGTTGAACACGCGGGAAAGTGAAAAATTCATTTTTTATTATTTTTTTTTCTGACGGAAATGCGCGTCAACTTGGATGTTTATGTGCACTTTTCAACAAACGCGCGACGAAATTTTGCACACTGCTGTTTCCAATTATTTCGCAGTCCAGCTTTAAGAAATGAAAAAAAAAATCTGATGCTGGATATTGGTGTTTTTTTTGAGCCTCTTTAACAATTTGTGATTTTTCGAAGTTTCTTAGTCACAATAAACTTGGCTGTGGATTTCAATTTAAAGGGCCCATCACCAATTAGAAATTTACTAAGAAATTTCTCACCAATCAATACTAGAAAGTCGTTTTCATATGCAAAAAAATTTGAGATTTCAAAAATCAGTTTGAGTACTGTAATTTCAAGCTGAAATGGGTAACTGGGGTTCAAGGAGAGGGTCTCGTCTAAGGGCTAATGGAAGTTTAGACCTTATCAAAATTGATGAATTTATTTCACACATTCTTTTAAAACTTTGTTTTACAAAATTCTGTTTAATAATGTCTGAGCATTGTAATTCCATTAATTTACTTCATGTGCACGCATTGTTGAAAATTTTTGGAAACATTTCACTATATCACACTGTACCAGAATTAATTCGAATGTCTTAAGAGCAACAGATATCTCGAATCAAATGATTTTTTTTTTCAGAAAAGGGGAAGGCCGAGACACTTCCACAATGAGCGACTGATCATCATCATATAATCCGTTTTTCGTTTTCTTAAAACCATTTTCAATATTTCATAAAACCTTCTTCCGTATTATTCTGATTTCTCCGTAGCTTTTCACTGATTTATTTTTCTTTTATGTAAACTTACAGCTTGATGATACTCTTTCTAGATGGTTTTACTTTTTATATATATTCGAATTCTTTTCTCTAAATTCAAAGTTCTACCTCCTGCACAATTTTGCTGAGTCTTCAGGTGTTCTTTTTCTTTTTTTTAAATTTCAATGCTTTTTTCGCTCTTCATCTCTCTGAATTCACTGGTTATATATCCCATTCAGTTCAAATAAGACTTAATTTCATATATTTTCTCATTCTTTTTATAAACGGAACTTTTCTGAAACACATTCTGCGTTTTTTTGTCCCTATCTCCCCATATTTGATCCCCGAATTTCTTCGTATTATTTTTTGTGTCTTCATTCTGACCATCATTTTTTCCTTGATTGTAACGTTCTGTTTATGAGGCTTAATAAAAAAAGAAGTGAAACTGTGAGAATTGTAAATTAGAGCTTTTTCATTAAGGAATGAGATTTTATTTCTTTTCTTGCTCAAAATTAATATTTAAAAACAAAAAAAAACATATTCTGCAAAAGGAATGAATGAAATGTTATGTTCAATATAGTTTTATTTGGCCCTTTCCATTAGTGAGAAAATAATGCAAAATAATATCAGGCGAATAATGGGTCATGAGAAAGGAATAAAAAGGAATTATATGTGAAAAAATCACAACATTTTTTAAAACTATTATTCCTCATAGATGTTAATGAATAATGGTTATATTTTCCTTTTTTGCAGAAATATTTTATTAGCCGACGTTTTATGAAACACGTCTCGGTACCTTTTTTTAAATTCAGTTTCGTTTTGATTTTGCCTCATCTCCAAACGTAGTATAAGAGATATGTGGTTTATAATATTTTTTTTTGTTGGTTGAAAAAAGCACATTGCTGGAACAACCAATCAGAAATCGAAACCACACCCACTGTTTTCTATTATGTGACCAGAGATATCGGAATGAAGAGATCCTTCAAATATTTCTAACCTGCAAAATATAGCTACGTTGATGAATCATGTAATTCACTGCAAAATTTACAAATTAGTATCAAGTCTTGAAAGCACCTCACATTCAAAAAATTCAATTTTCTCTGAACTTTCAAACTCACACTTCATTCTCTGAATATGTCATTTTCCAATTCTTTTTTATATTTACTATAAGAACTTTCTCATCTTCAGTTGTCTGCATTTTGAAGTAAAAAAAACACATCTCGTTGTCTGAAAAATGAATTTAGAAAATATTTGACAAAAAATCCCTCTGGTGATAAGACACTTATTTTGATAAGTAGATTATTGTATGACTCTGTCTTATTGATGTTGGACCTAGCCTCCAACGGGACTTTTGTCACCAGAGGGGCCCGAACTTGTGACTTCGTGCATGGTAGACAGAAATACTAGCACTCAGCCACGCGGGCACAGAGAAATGAATAATAGAATAGGGAAAAATGTGAATCATTGTTGAGGCGCGAGAAAAACAACGGGGACATACATACATATGTCTTTTTGTATAACTTTGTGTGAAATTGAAATGGAGAGTCAGTTCTTGATGTTATTTTATGTTTTAGGAAAAAAACCAATAGAACAAAATAAAAGAAACACGTTGATCGCTTTTTTAAAAATTACAAACAGGTAGAAGAGAATGGTAAGTTTTATGAAAAATTATAATTAAATCAGAACTGTTCAAACTTTGTAGGTTGTTTTACGTATTATTAGTATATCATATTGGCTTTTGATCCAAGGAAGAAATTGAAAATACGAAAGGCAATGAGAAATGTCTGGTTTTTTAAAATTTTATCTGATTGTTAAGGCTATAATTTGTTAAAGTTATAATCCATGAACTTTTTTGGAACTTCGAAAAACACATTTTCAGAAACCTTTTATTTTCAAGTCATAATTTGATATAGCAGTTGATGATGTTTTTTTTAGAATGGCAAGAATTAAGAATGTTCTTCCAAGAAACTGTCAAAGTCTTAGCCTTCTACAACGAAAAGAATACTACGCCATGCTTGAAAAAGGACAAGAGTACGTTAGACAGTTGGCCGAGGAAAGAGCGAAGGCGGAAGAAATTGCAGAACGGCAGGTAAACAATAAAACAGCACCGGAGGCGAACAAGCCAAAGCGAAAACCCGGTAGACCACTGAAAAAATCTCGAACATCTAGTGGTGAGTTTCGGGAGTTTCAAATGAGATTTTCCTTCGTTCGGCTCCGAAATTTTTTTTTTCAAATATTGTTTATTCTTCGATTTTTTTATACTGAACAGTTATTTTGAAAAAAAAAATCCAAACTGTCATTCTCCTTTGGAAAACAAATCATCCCATTCTTGTATCGAATTCAATTGAACAATATTGCAGGAAAAAAACCCAGAGCCAAACCAACAAGTGCTCCACCTTCTTCTCCAGTTCGTTTTTTATCTCCGATTCGAACTCCAGCTCCAGGTCTCGAAACGTTTGCAAGAGGATGCAGTGATTTGAAAAAAACCTACGTCGAGATCAATGTTAATAATTTTGCACCTTTGACACCACGCCAGAGGGTGAAGAAGCCAACAATTCCAACGACCACTTCCAACTGACATTCACGGCAATTTTTTTTTCTGTTTCTTCAATTCTGTTTATTTAAATTATGTAGAGATTGTTGTTGTGAAAAAAATGTTGAATATGTTTGAATACAAGTTTATTATTCAATTCTAACTCTAACTTCGAACAGATCCCCTACTAGTTAACAACAAAAAACACATTTTTTCTAATGTAAAAAGTGAAGCACACCGTCATCAATAGAGCGAGTTTCTTTTTCTATATGCAATGTTTTTTCTTCGGTTAAAAAAATGTTTTTGTTCGATGTTGATGTTCAAAAAAGCCTTCAAATAAGCTTTTTGAATTAGGAGGAGATGAATGTCAAACTTCAAGTGTAAATAATTATAACTGATATGCGGCTACTTTTTTATTCACCTAAAAAGGATTGAAACACACACAACAAAAAATTACGGAAGAGATGGATTGAATATGAGGATTTGAAATTCGAGTCTATAGTCCAGTTCAAAAACAAATACAATTTAATTTTTTTGACTATAACTCTGCTGAAAACGCTAAAAAATCTACTTAGTTGTTTATATGACTGATGAGCATGTTTTTCTTCTTTTTTTCAGAAAACAACTGATTTCATTCTTCAGAAGTGCGCGAGCTGATAAAATAGGGGTTTTGAACAGGATATTGAAATTGACTCATACTCAGGCTTATATAAGCTTATTTTCGTTAGAGTTAAGTGATGGGTTTTGTTCAAACAGACTATCCCATACTTTCTTCATAAAATTATCATAAAATTTCATATAAAAAACAAAAAATACTTACTGGAAAACAGAAAATACAAAAACGGTGGTTTTTCGAAAGACACGTTTCACGCATTTTTGTCTGGCAGGTGGCCGGTCAAGTCTGGATCTGAAAGTTTTCAGAGATTTGTAGACGACCCCCAAAAACAAAGAAGAAAAATTGAAGTCGATTGGACACTTTCCGGCAACGTTCTAGTTAACAATATGATATTTTATATCTTTTTGAAAGATACTGTATATAACATCGAAAAAGTAGACACAGAAATCTGTCGTCAGCGTCGAATCTCAACTAACTTTGAAAGTTCTCAGTTCAGTTCCTGGTTACTATTAAAAAACTATTTTCCAATTTTTCGAATGTGACAAATGTAATCAGTGTTTTATAGACCAAAAACCTGGTTTGGAAGTTTCATTAGTAGTTGTACGTTTGTGTACTGTAGATTAATTTTTCTTTTTTGAATTTCATTTTATATGAATGTTCATTTAAACAAAAAAAGTAACACTTTCTATATCAAAAAATCACCAATAAACATACTTTTATAAAAGAAATGTTTAATGCTGCATGTGCGCCCCAACGTACTGCGGGGAATGCCTCGATGTTTCTAAAAAACAAATGTGTCCATCATTTTTTGCTATTCTTTACAAGACTCTCCGTTTATATTTTATGTAATGACCATTTATGTTTTATTTTTAATTATTACAAATATCTTTTCTTGCAGATGTCGGTTCATCGAGCAGCTTTCAACAGCAGAAATGGCATTTGCCCTTACACCTATGAACAGTATGCTGAAATGCAGAGAAAAAAGGAGGAACGAGAGAATGCGAAGAAAAAGCTTGACGCATCCCTTCTCCATAAAGAAGAGGTTCTCAAAGCTGGCAATCAATCGAAGCAAGGAAATTTGAACAAAATTGTACAAGAAGAGCGTCAACGAAAAGAGACTCAAACAACAAATAAGAATCGGGATGTGGTAAAAATGAACAAACTAAAGGTTGAAATGGAATTCACTGAAAAACTGGAGAGAAGAAAATTGGATATCAGAAGAGCGAAACGAGCTCAAAATCAAATTGCTCTTCGCTCCTCCCAAACAATACTGCGTATCCAGAGTGAGTTTTGATAAATGATTGAAAGTATTCGAAATATTTGTTTCTTCCGTATAGTATAATATAAAATTCATGGTTGTTTTTCCAATTTTTTCATTATGAAAAACAACTGAAAGTTGTTCTTTTATCATATGTAGGCAAATATTTATGATTTAGCGGCACCTTTGTTGGTTTAATTTTCAGAAGATGAGAAAATTGAACAAAATTAGCATTCTATTATCAGTTCGTAAAAATTAAATGAATATTCACTAGAAAACTCCAGACAAACTTTTCAATAGAAATTATGTGCTTCTCTTGGTGATTTTTTCCAGAGCCAACAGAGGACTTTTTCTTTGTAGTATAGTGTTTTTCTGCATATTTAATAGCCAGGCAAGGATTTTTTATCACTAACATGTTCAAATAACCTTTCAATGTATAGCTGCGCAACTAAATTGTACTCTAAATAGGCGAAAAGTATTCATAAAAAATACTACGAAACGAGGCATTGAAATGTTTGAAAACTAGAATTATATTTTTTCAAAACAATTTTTATTTCAGAAAAGCGGGACGATCGGCTCCGTAGACAATTGTCAAAACGTAATCAGAAGGAAAAAGGAAAATAATAAATGTATTCAATGATTCTGGAAATTCGTCTGATTCACGCTCCATGTACAAAAAATCAAGCTATTAATAAAATCTATTGATTCCCTAAAAATGTCTCTATTCCCCGTTCCTTCAACATCTCATCCGGTCCCATATAACACAGTCTATTATATCAAATTTAAAAAAATGTACAAACGAAAAGAAATAAATTTTATATTTTTTGTTGACGTTTTAATCTCAACAGTTACAAGAGAATTGAAAAATTTTGAGGTTGAAACCTTTCAAGATTTTCACTAATTGTGTGTCAGAGCTGAGAAAGTTGCTTCAACTGGGAAAACAGGAACGGTTGCTACCTTTTTCAGTCATACCGAAACATACTAAAATGGTCAATGATATTATTGTGACGAATCCGATTGAAAATAAAATGTTTGTTCTGACATCAAATGAATATTTTTGTTCGAATAAAGTTGAATATAAAACTAGGTTTTTGGTTTTTGTGGCTATTTTTATAAGTTTATGTTGTGATAGTCATTCAGAGAAACGGAAAAGTTATTTCAAAAAATACCAATCGGCACAAGAAAGAGAAATATTCACAAGAATGTAGTTTCATTATTTTTATTATTTAATCTTAACGACTCAATTCACTGACCACGATACTCTGAACTTGGTTTCCCAATTGAAAAATAGTCATTTTTCCATATAAAATGGATACCAAATCATTTCATTTATCAGCAATATTCACCATTAAAAAAACGTTTTACGATTACCGGGAAGTCATCTTGTAAGAAAATGCTTGTTTTAATCTTTTTGTTGTTTTCTTTTTTTTATTATAAAAACAAAGCAGAAAGCGAAAAACGCACAGTAATGGGTGGGGCTGATTGTGAAATCGTTACTGTACTCAAAAAATATAAATTTTCAAATACTAATTTTGAAATTTTTTTGGAGATCAATGAATTCACTGTGATTTTGGGCACGTGAGAAACATTTTCAATTTTCAAGAATTTTTAAAAATAAAAAAAAATCTTTTTTATTCAAAAATATTCAACACTGTTTAGAGAAAGAAAAAAAGAAGAATATGGAGCAGAAAGTTGATGTTGTTGATAATTATTGAAAAAAAAGCGCAAGAAATGTTAGATGATAAAATTACCTAATCAACAGTTTTCTTATAAATTATGAACAGTACACTGGTTTAAGACATAAACAAGATATTTTACTTTGAAGAAAAAATGAATTTGCCGTTTGCTCGAAAAGCGATTGGGAACTAGAAGCATTTTGATATTACCAAACCAAAGTGAGTTCAGTTTGTTCGTTATTGTCTGAAGAATTGAAGATAAACATTATCCATCGTTATCTTGTTCGGAGTTTTAGTAATAATTCACAGTCAGTTTATTTTTCACGGAATCAGGGAGAAAAAAGAAAAAAAATATTCTAAGTTGTTTTTTTTAGTATCTTTTTGAATTATATCTGAACATCAGCACACCACTAAATAAAGTATTATTTCATTTAAATTTTTTCCATATATTTTAACTTTAATACTTTAAAGTTTCAATTTGAAAACATTTTTGTTACTAGTTTTACTCAAGAGATTTTTTCTCAAACTGTTCTACTTATACTGCTTCTCTGAGCTTAGGTCCAAGAAAGTTCTAAAATATCATTTTTTAAAAGGGTTTATTTTTCCAACTGAACTGATAAAACCAACAGCGTCGAATTTTTCGAATGCACAAAACAATCATGAATTTTTTGTTTTATTTTTCAGAATTTCGACAATCTCCACCTTTTCAGGTTTTTTTTCCAACTGACACAAAAAATCACATATTCTCCTTAGTTAAACGATCTAGTTTGACTCTGATTTTCTTCATTGGAGCCCTGGCAAAAGTTAGAAAAATATTTATTTTCTCGGAAATTGGTAAATGTCCTGAACATTACAAAATTATTGATTTTCAACATCGAAACAAGCATATGCAAACGTGGCCGTTTTTGATCATTCGATTAGTGAAAAACAATGTATAAAAACAAAAGTGATCCTCACAGATTCAGAGAATGTGCTTAAAAACATTTATACTAGTTTTCTTGTTATTCAACGTTTGCGTGGCTCGTCTATCCGAGTTTCGATTCAATGGAACATTTATCTGTGACAGTCCACCTGCCACTCCAATATGTATCACATTGACCTATTGGGAAGAGGATGAATGGACGTGAGTCCTATATTTACGATTATTCAGAATAACATTAACTTTTAGTGTCAATGACGTCATTGGTAGAACTCCTGTCAGCTGTTCAATGGATCCAATAAGACGCATCGAGACTACTGGATTCCAAGATGGAGATGGACCCTTTGATGTGAGCATCGTAACTCATCCCAAAAAATAAATATAACTTATTTCAGAGACGTTACGAAGTGTATTTGGATATTTTTCACAACTGTAACAAGAGAGGCCTATACAGAAAAATGTATTCGTACATATCAGATCCAACCACAGATTCTGAGTTAGTCAATCAATTTTTCAAAAAGTTCTCAACCAATAATTTACAGCTTGATCGCAATATCATTCAATGTTACATTGGAATAAACTCCTTTAACATTAAATCTGATAAATTGTTGTTTTTTTTTGTGTTTTATTATTATTGAGAATTCAGAAACGGGTGCAAACAAAAACGGTTAAAAAATTCATCAAGTGGTTTGAACCGTTTTCGGGTGATGGTTCTGATTCTACTATTTATAAAAAAATCATTTTTGATTTCGGAACGCAACTTTGGTTGCAACTCCACATAAGATTTGAGGAATCTCACTTTTGGGTTATCACCCTGTTATTTTTAATGAGATCAGAAAAGAGTATGTCCTAACTACAGTAGCGTGCTTTAATATATACAATTTTACATTTCTGACTGAAACTGGAACTCTGCTGGAAATTATTCAATCGACGCCAAAATTTATTTTGGGTTCTCAGGGGTCGTCTACAATGCTAGGAAATTTTCAGATTTTGATTTGAAAAAGCACACGTGGTGTAATCACATAAAGCGTAATTTCCGTTTTGTATATATTAACGCACGCTACTGTAGTGTCTAGAAGGCTAGTTTATTTTCACACTATCGAGTTTTCTAGTTTCATTTTTTTTTTTAGAAATATGCCGCCGTTTTTTGAGCAAAACATAAAGGTGCCTCTCATTTCTCCTCACAAAAATTATCAAACACGTTCTTTACAAGATTATTCATCCACTTACATAAAAAATATAAAATTAAGTTATTGATAATTAACTTGGCCAAATAGAAGAGTATGATTACCACGTTGAAAGCGGATTTGAAGATATTTATGATCATCGACGTAACTGTTGCATTCTGGCTGAAAGTTCAGATTTTTTTTTCGAAAAAAAATCCTGAAAAACATACGTTTGACGGTCAAGATGGTCCACGAAAAGAGCAATTAGGTCAGTGTATTTGAAGAAGTAGCGTTGCAAAATCAATTGATCGAAATTCTTGAATTCCCCTCGTCTCCATAATTCAATAAAATCCAAAACTTCATCAAAAGTGAATGTCGGAGCTTTTAGGACAACAACTTTCATGGGTATTTGAAGAAGTTGATTCATAGATATACTACCTGTGACATTGAGTAGACTCACTTCGTCAGAATTTTTGAGCTGAAACATTGGGAATATATATAAACTTTATCGATTTTAGTTGTGTATTATACCAACCTGCTCAAATGTGAAAATTCGAAATAAGTCGGAAAATTTACAATGACAGTCAATCTTGATTTTCGTCAGCTTTCTCAACATCCTGAAGTTGGTGGAATTATCGAAGCTGCTAAAGTAGGATGACGTGAGATGAACACCTTTCAACGATTTCTCATATTTCTTCAATAGATTTTCAAAATACGAAGCTATACTTCCTCTTTCTTCAAGAGTCCAAATTGTTTTTGTAGGAGTTTGTTCCGATGCCGTTGAATGAATATGTCTGAAAAAATAGTAATTAGTGTTCTTACAAGGGACATGTTTCTTTTTTCCACCAAGTTGAAAATCGGGACTATGCGGAAAATAAATTTGAATTGGAAGACTAGAAAAATATTTTATGGAATAAGCAGAGAAATGCCTTTTTGGAGAAATATGGATCGTTTTATTTTTACGAAAAACAATGTTTTGTTATCTTCAAAAAGTCAAAATCAGTTCAAAATTAACGAAACAGATCGTTCAAAAAAACATTCTCGCAGAAATATTTTATTAGCCGACGTTTTATGAAACACGCTTCGGTGTTTTTTTAATTCAGTTTTATTTTGATTTCGTTCATTTCCAAACATAGTATCAGAGATTTGTACTCCACAATTTTTTTTGTTCGGAAGAAAAAATTTTGCTGGAACAACCAATCAGAAATCGAAACCACACCCACCGTAAGTTTAGTTTTTCGAAGGGGGTTTTTTTAATACTTGCTTTTCAGTGCTACGTTGATGAATCATGTCATTTACTGCAAAATTTACAAATTGGTATCAAGTCTTGAAAGCACCTCACATTCAAAAAATTCAAGAATCGAGAGGTTCACTACCGTGACTATTCTTTCTCGGTTCAAAATCATCAAATCAAAATCATTAAGAAACAATTCCACATCAGAAATGCTCTACTTCAAAAAACACTTTATCGCCGATAAAGTCTTTTCAACATCTGTTTAATTTTGTGAAAACAGGCAAAACTTGCAGATTTTATTGATAATCAGTCCACTGGAATAAATTTGATGTGGCTTGTATTTTGAAGTAGAAAATTTTTGCTGTGAAAGGTTTTTCAATCATCGATTAATTTGAGTTGAGATATGATTTTTTGATAATGCACTAATACTGAATTTTTATATATTAACAAAAGTTTTGAATCATCGGGTATGTGAAAGATTTGTTTATAGCATGTTTCAAATTTTCAGAAAAACCAAATGGTGATCCACGTTCTGCACCACAAAATGGTACAACAACAGCGGAACCGAATATCAAAACCACCCACGGATACAGTAAGTGTTCTTTATTTAATTATAATACTGATTTGAATCATTGCAGATTTGCGCCCCCGTAAACTCCATTGAGACGCCTTCATTCTCTTGTCGCACCAGGACTCTCTTTTCATTTTACTGCATAATTATAGCTAAATAAATATTCTCAGTTTTTGTTTATGTTTTGCTCGATCAAAGCCTAGGATAACCAAATGTTTTTTTTTCAAATCATATTTTTTCATCTCTGCAATATATTTTGTGTCAGAAATATTTGTCAGCACACACGAAATTAACAGAATCGCAGACTGGCAAGAGAGCAATTTCCTCTTCCGGATGATCTGGAACTTCGATTATTTTTTCAATTGTGATATTGTTGTTTAACATTTCTTTTTTTTCTATCGGAGGCGACTTGAGAAAAGTGTGTCGTTTTCATTTCATTGTGAGGTCTTTCTCTCTCTTCGCAAGAAATTCACGGATCACTTGAAAACCATTACATCGTGAGTTTTGTCTGAAAACTTTAATGCTGGCGAACTCAACTTGGACGATGAACACCGACCAGAACAATTAAGAAAGGTGGATTTGGATGCACTGTGTACTCAGGTCGAATTTGATCAGTATCAAACTTCACGTGCATTGTGAAAGGTAGGGGTGTTAAATAAAAAAATTTTAAAAAAAAATTATGTCAAGTGTTTGGTGGTCGATACGTGGAGGAGAATACTGTGATTTGCTGAAAGAGGACAATATCATCACTACTGATGTATATTCTAAACAACCACACAAACTCAAGAAATTATCTCCATCTTTTTGTGGAGCTAACGCAAGAATCTTTTATCTCCACGATAAATGCCATCACATGTTACTCCAAAAACCGAGGCTGTCGAAAATGTTATTTTATTTTCAAACTCAATTCATATACGTAAATCTTCTATATGAATCTTTTGCAAACGGTTTTTACATTGAGCATTTTTTTTAGCTGTAGATTTTCGAAAAACTGTTTCATTTTGCGTGAGAGCAAATTTTTACAAACCTTTTGATTTTCTGGAGTGGCAAAAAAATTTATAAAAGAGAAAGTGCGCTCTGTTGAACAAACAGGGAGACATTTTCATTCAAATCCCTGTCGTTTTCTTTCATTTTTTTTTGCTGTTGTTTTGAATTTTTCATTAATAAAATGTGATTACAGATGGCTCGAACTAAGTTTGTGTGTAGAGCACCACCAAAGGGTTTCAAGCAAGTCACCATGACCGAACTACAACAACATTGGAAGAAACTCGAGGAAAAGGCGAAAAATAAGAAGACCGCACAAGGTAATTGATATGAAATTTTTATAACTTCCAAAAATGTTTTCTCATGTACATAGTTTATTGACCCCTGACAGCGGATTCTAGAAACAGAACATTATTTCAAAATAATCACTTATAAAAAAACATTAGTATCACGTAAAAATTGAATATATTGTTCAACCCAGGAGAAAATAGAATACAAATCGATTAGGTGTAATATATCATTTTATTTTTGATTCAACCGATATTCACAAATTCGTATATCTTTTTAAAAGACACTAAGAAGTACAGTAGGAACAACAAAAGTTTCCCCTAGAGACAACAGTTATTAGAACACTGTTTTGTAACTTGATTTGAAGTTAATTTCTTTCAACGTAATTTGTAGTTATTCAAAACAGAAAAATCACATTGTTGTGGTAATTCCAAAACATACATACAAACATACTGTATATGCGAATTATTCATTTTTTGCGTCTATCAAAAATATCCACAATCAGCTTTTTTTAAATTTAAACAGCGAATTTAAATTGCGGTAGAACTAATGATATACTCCCAGTAAAAACAATTTTTCAATGAAAAATCGATGTTTCAAAGATAACTTCAGACATTTTTCTTTTTTTTTTTCTTTACTGAAAATTAGATATATTTTAACTTTTCTATTTATTTATGTATAACCAAACACGTCTGCAAAGAACAGTTCTAAAAAAATGTCGTTCTTTTTGAAAACGTTCTGTAACTGAAAATTGAAAAAAAAAAACAGAAAAAAAACATATTCTGAATGTTAGTTTTATTCCATTCTATTCTGAAACCCCTTGCATCTGATATTCCGAAGTTGTTTCGGTCATGTTTCAAATATGTATAACCTCTAAGCGGATATCAACAATATTGTTCCAAAAAGTTGAAATCAAGTTTCAATCAGTAGTACATTTGTATAACAATTTCATATAGAAACATTTTATTTGCTGGGCAACAACGCCGTGACTTCATCACTCTCTACAAAAACTGTATCTTGTCATTCTATCAGTTTTGAAATTTGCAGAAACAAAAACACTTTTTTGGTATACTTTTTAATTAATTTCGTAAGCTCTCTGAAAACAGTGAACAATCTAAAAAAAAAGTGAAAAACTGCCAAATTTTCGATCATAGAATTTTTTGCAGTGTGAACGCATATTTTTATATTTTTCAGCCTCGCCGTCTTCTGCTCCCACTTCCAACTCACCCACTGATCCAACACCCGCAACAACAGCAAGGAATCCAATAGTTGGCCATAACTATAGTAAGTGTTTTTTTTTACCGAGTTTGATAATGATATTAATTATTGCAGACTTACGATCGAGGAAATGTCAAAATGGCTCAACTTCGTCTATCTCCTAATTGTTTGTATTAATTTATTGAACCCAGATGAATTATTTTGAAACTGTATTTTTCTTCCATTTGAAGCTGAGGATAACTAGATATTAAAAAAAACATATGTGTTGCATTTTCTCTCTTTCAGAAACTCTTTAAATTAACTGCATTTCTCGTAAAAATCGTGATAATCTACAAGCAACTCCAATGAAAGTCGACGATGCTTTTCAGTTTTATTTAAATTCATTTGAAGTTTGACGTTTATTTTTGCCTAATGTGTGATTTTTTTAATTCTAGATCAATTCGTTATTTATACAGTAGCGTGCATTAATATATACAATTTCACATTTCTGACTGAAACTGGAACTCTGCTGGAAATGATTCAATCGACGCCAAATTTTTTTCTGGGTTTTCAGAGGTCGTCTACAATGCTAGGAAATTTTCAAATTTCGATCTGAAGAAGCACACGCGGTGAAATTACGTGAAATGTGGTTTCCGCTTTGTATATATTAATGCACGCTACTGTACTCTTGGTGGGTTGTTGTCCTAACATAACAAAAGCTTCTTCGGCCTTTGAGATAAAAAATGGAGTTAACTATTCCGATTGAATTGTGACTTCGGAAAATGAAATTTTTAGAATGCTCATGAAACAAAAGGTTTGACATGCAAACATTTCTCATACATATGAGGAATATTTAGCAGCTAAAGATCAAGCGAAAGAAGAAGGTGAGAATGATTGTTATGATAACTTGAAAATTTTCTGTCAAAATTATCCCATAGATAATGTACTAAACTATACAGTTTTCTCGTTTTTTGTTTCTCAAATCAGGAAATGTATTAGTCCTAATGTTCGAAGACGAATTTGAGTTCACGGTAGACATAATTTTTGTTTTCAAGTTTGCTTACTGATTGGATTACTATTTTTACAAAACAAATGTGCGACGCATTATTTTCTAATACTGAGCTTTGTAATTCGTCACTTCATAATTTACTTCCATTGGAGAGAAGCATGAAATAAAGTAAAAACGAATATTTTCAAAAAACTTCAAGATCAGAAAAATAAGTTAGTCATGAGATCTGAGAAGACTTTCTATCGATGTTAATTTTTGAATGTTTCCTCATTACCTTGAAAAACAAAAAATTCTTGATTCAAGTCACAAAAGTTTCAAATAAAGAGAGTTTTTTATTTCTTTCGTTTCCGATTTAGTCAATACTTATTCAGTTTTTAAAACTGGAAATATCTGCAAATTAAAATTCTACAAACGCTTTCCGAAAAAGAGTACAAAAAACTGTTGCTAAGTTTGGAAACAATTTCAAAAAGGAAGGAAAAAATTATATTGTTATTTCTGCGCTGTGATTTGAAGTCTCAAAATGGTTTTCCATCTTTTGCCCCCACCGTTAAGTCATGGAAATTTTGCAGCTTCATCGCCGAATGCTCTTCACACGGTTCAAACTCAACAAACACAACAACAGAGACATCTTGTCAATTTGTCAAAGAAAAATTTTCTCGTGAGTTTGTTATCGTGAGATTCAATAAAAAATAAAGTATGATTCGATTTTCCAGAGAAACAAACTGTGAATAAATCTGTTGCGTCACGACCATCAGCAACACCAACAAAACCAGCCGCTCACCATCCATACAGTGAGTGTTTTTCTCTTGAAGTATGATGTTGATATTGACATTGATTATTGCAGACCTTCGTTCCAAAAAGCAGTTGGTATAAACAACGTCCCATCATTTTCGCTCCTTCTACTCTACCGGTTAAGTTCATATCAGTGCCTTTTATTCGCATGAATTTTTATCTCTTTATCTTCAATGTAACATCTGAATATGTAGATAACCAGAAGTTTCAAAATTCACCTTCTCCGCATTATTCGCAGAATTCAATCAACGACAAAAAGTGTTCTCAATTCAAAACAACCCGTTTCTCGTGTTACAGAGAATCAACGTCATTTCTACAACGTTGCAAGTTTATAACGCTAGAAGAAGTGTTTCTGAGAAGAATAGTGTCGAAGCTTTGTTTGAGTTTCAATTGTTCTCCACCCGCCCTAGACATCTGATGATGAAAAAAAAATTTTTTTTTTTCATTCTGTTGTCCACTTGCTTGTTTCTCACCCATTTCAGCGAGTGTTGTTCATGAATCAATTTCTTCGCCGCCGTGATTTCAGTAGCTTCATGAAACAAAGTAAACTTTCACTATTCTGAGTAGAAAGTGATATTGAAAAATGAAAAACCAAGAGTTTTTAGAATATTTCGAACTGTAAACTGCGAAACACATTGTTATCTTAGTGGACTGGGAAAATTGAAGCAAAAAAAAAACAAACAGGATAGTTAATTCTATTTTTACTCTTCTGATAATACAAGAGGAGTGCTCCTATTTGAAAAATTTCGTCATAAACAGAAAAACCTGAACTTCTCATAATTTTTGTCTATTTGAAGTCCCTATGAAGCTCGTATAATGTTCTTTTTTTTGGGTTATTAACTCTACTTGAGTGACATATTCGAAACTGTTTATATACGAGTTTCCCTAAAAAAAAGTGCAATGTGAAAACATTGTTGCGATTGTGGTCCCTTTTTTGTGGTTTATGATTTTGATTTCTCAATTTTAACAGTTTTACAGTACTTCTGACAACAAATAAAAATGAAAAAGCTTTATAAAACAAACAAAACAAAGTTCAAAAAAAGCAGACAAAGTGAATAGGAAGTGTGTGTGTGGAATATATTATGCAAATTAACGGTTATGTTTAACTTTTGTAGAGATCATTAAAAACGATTAGATTTGGGTTTGTTTCTCTAAAGCTTCGGATTATATTTAGCATTATGCCCAAAAATGTTAATATGATGAGTTTGATCTTGACTTTTGCAACATTCCGGAATTCAAACGATCTCGTGATCTTTTCGAACTGGTCTGAAATCTCCAGAGACCCTGAAAAAACTATTATTCTTTTTCTTGTGAGAATTTTCAACTTACATTGGCAGTTTATGAATTGTATTGTTGTTATTAATCGAAGAAGGTTGAGAGTATCCTTTTGTATAATGATGAGGATTTCGAACCTTGAACTTGTATAAACAATACGCCAATAGGAAGATAATCGTGATGAAAACGATGAAAGTCACAACAGGGGGCCCTGAAAAAATAACTTTTTATAATAAATATGTATTTATCTTTTTTAATGACAAGTAATTTTAGTTAGTTAGCAAGACAAGGACAACTTTAAGTACTAGTGAATTAGGGAATGGATTTTTATGATACTAGCCTGTATTGGTAATCTCGCTCAACTGATGATAAGGAGACAAATAACCTAAAAAGCAGAAATTCTACGTTTTCTTGACATTCAAAAATAATAATGTTAAAAAGGACGTACAATAAGCGCAAATGGGTTGTGAGACAACGGGATATGTTCTGACCGAAGAATCCAAAACGTTGCATGAGGCACCCATCCATCCTTGCTCGCATCTGAAATATTATTATGTTGATAAACTGAGAGTTTGGTTTCAGGGGTTCAGGATATCACTAGTTTGAAAAATTAATGAATATAGGTTTGAAAAGTAGAAATTTTCTGATGAATTTTTTATAAACAACTTGATAACATAAATTAAAAATACAATAATAAAATTAGTAGAAAAAATATTCGGAGTGAAGAATGAACGTTTTTATTTTAGAAATTTTTGGACTATATATTCTCTACGAGCTTCAGATATTGACAGTTTTTTTGAAAAATGAAATTTTTCAAATCATATTTTGTATTTTTGACCCGAATAAGAGAAAAACTTACACACAGCTTGTATGTTTGGTTGAGATTTCAATTTGACAGAAATCAGCATGCTCACAATTGGCAACCTCTTCTCCATGACATTCGCGGAATCCAACAGGAAGAATATGTTTCTTCTCACCCTTCAAACGATATGATGCTGACATGCCGGGCTGAAAAAAACCACATAAAACATCAAATGCGCATAAAATCATACCGCAGAACATTCGAAAACTCCATCATCCTTCATGATATTGTATTGAAGAATTTCAATATAAGAAGCAGCTTCGTTTTGTTTCAAATACTTCTCATTAATGTTATTTCCACCGTGTAACCATCTCAATGCTTCAATTTTGCCAGAAGGATGTTCACAACGAATCAAAACACTAGAACCTTCTTCAACTCCGATTGATGTGGTAGCAGCGTGAACTCCATCTGAAACCGTTTTTTTTAATGAACATGAATAAACAAGCAAAAAATACTAACCTTGCAGTCTCAAAATATGCTCGCCGCCTTCAACAAATATGAAGAAAAGTGATAAAATCACAACAAAAATGTTTTCCATCTATAGCAGTGTCTGAAAAAAGACGAATATAAAAACCTGTTGAGGGACAAAAAATAATTAAAGGAATAAGTTTATATATGGTTTTTGCTTGCTTGTCCACCCCCACAGAAACCACTTGAACAAGCTAAAAACATCAGATATCTTATCCGAAATGATATCACTAATCAAATAATAATACCAAAACTAACAATTATTGAACACAAAAAAATGTGGGTTGGTATGGAATGGAATGTGGAATGTTAACAGGCAGGTGGAATGATTATGTTGATATAGACTAGGCGGGACATGATGAAAATTTACATAATTTCACAATTTTTTATTGTCTACGTAATACTATACTATTGCAAAATGTATGCAAGTATTTTTTAATAAGTGCAATTGTACTTATTTTTGTAGATTTGTGAACAAAAAATATCATTTCTAATCTGAAGTCACCCGAAGCGAAAAAACATTGAAGTTGCAAAAAATCTGATCAGTGTAGGTCAAAAAAACATTAATGTAAACAATACCGATTATATATTCGATAGAGGAAGGAGAAAAAATTAAATAGTTGATGCGAGAAATAACACACATAGAACTGGACGAAAAAGTGATCTTAAACTTCAACTACTACGTCATCGGTGTTTTATTCGTTTCATCTATCTCGATGATCTTCATTTGCTATTTTTAATGTTCGATTTTTCTCACCAACAAGATTTCTCTCAAAAGCTGAATGAACAGCTGCAAAAACATTCAAAAAATAGAAAAAACTTCAAATAAACGGCGAACAATATCTGGAAAACCTTGAGGTAACAAGAAAACCGTTGTTTAAGGTAGAAACGGTTCATATCAGTCACACACATACACACATACACATACAGCAAAATGACACGACAAATGAAGATTTATGTGAATGATTTGCGAATTGATAAATCAAATTTCCGAATCAGTTGGCAGCTCGAAGTCTAAAGTAAAAGGCCAAATAGAAATAAATTCGTTGACACCTCTGAATGTCAATATGTTATGGTGGGCGGTTGAATGTTTATGAGTCAGATATGCAAATAATGTTTTTTTTTTGAGAGAGAGAAAAAAAATCGGAATAGATGATACGGTCAAAATAATGTGTAAAAACCATGTTTCTCAAATAAGAAAAAAAGAACTGAAAGTGATGTGTGGAACAATAGTTTTCTAAAAATTGTTCCGCAACTTGATTTTTTTTTCCTGATAAAGCGTATTGTAGTTCTTATTTTTATTTTTAGTCTTCTTTGTTTGTTTTTTGAAATTATTACTGATTTAAGTAAACAAACGTCATCTGCAAAGATTTTATTTTTGGAAAAAAAAAATGAAGATACGATCTTTCGATCTAAAACCATCTTATCAACCCTGATTTATCAGAAATGATTTTCACGTGTTTGGTAATTTGTGTTTCCGGAGGAAGTATCTTTAGTACCTGTGGCTTTTAGAGGTTTGGTGTGAGTTTTTGAACTTATCTTTTGGAAAATAAATTTCAAAGTCTGTAATTTCAAGACGTGAACGACTTGCACTAGGGAACTAGAAATTTTTCTCTCTTTCAGACTAATAAATTGGAAGTTATTACACAACTATCAAAAATTAATATTTGGAAACATGTTTAAATGCAAACACTTCCAGTTGACCAAATATTTTACTCACTTCACCTTCTGATGTAAAAAATCAGCGGAAAAGGACTACTGGGGATTTTCACAGAAACTATCTTTACAAATTTTTTGAAACACTTTTTTCTTCGAACTTCCCTGGAAAACTGATACTAGCTCATGATAAATTCTCAACGAAAGACTATTGAGAAATACCTCCTGGAAATAGATTTTCAGTTCAACTTCGAAAAACATTGGTCACTGAAATTACCTTGGAAATATTGACTTTTCGTGTTTTTTTCAGAGGACTTAAAATGAAAATGAGTCTGTAAAAACTACTTGAAAAAAAACAATTGTTCTGTTTAGAAGATTTGTCGTAAAAACCTGAATGTAGTTTGATCACTCTTAACGCAGTTGTAACATTAAAAACACTCATTGACTGTCGTTCAAAAATACACACTCAAAGGTAAACCATTAGTGTTTTTCTTATATTTTCAACTGATAACAATAAATCATTATTAACAGTAGTGTTTTTGTAGCCTATAAAAGTAACAGGATAGCTATGCTGTTTCCTGAATTTATAAAACTAAGTAAGACTTTTTTTAAATTCTTTAACATTCAACCTTTTTAGCATGAGTGATGGAAGTATTTGTATGGTAAAAATCTCACAACTCGAACTTAATTAATTGCTTCTCATCCACCTAGATCTTGGAAAACTAGAAAAATGGATTCCAATTTCCATACCGAGTACTATGATCAGAGCGAATGGTCAACTAATAGTAATCAATCATACTAGTAATCATACGTCATCAGACATATTTTCGCAATATCTTGAAATATATCAGGATACGAACAAGAAGAGTGTAGTTGTTGTTGGTTAGTACACATAAACAAATAACAGGACAAACTGGGAGGGAGAAAAATAAACGTTATTTTCTTGTTTATTAACATATACTCAATCATTTCAGATCGAATATACATTAAGATCAAAACAAGAGAAAAACAACGATTATGCCTCTGCTTTGGAACTTCTGTTTCGACTGTTTCCTCTCCTAGGCTTTGGACATTTTTCACAATTTGAAAGGGGTTACACGACGCCTTTTATATCGTCTAGGAAGTGTGAGGGATTATTAGAATTGAAGAGATTTTACTATCAAAGGGCGACGTCAGATCTTATCAACCAAACATTTGTGGTGACTAATTTCGATTTGACACAAAAAACTGAAAAAATCTGTCAAGGAAATTCGAAGTTTTCTTAGATACCAGCCCTTTTTATATAACTGTATTCATTATATACTTATCATCAAAACACTTATAAAAAAGCACTTATCGTACTACTATTTTATTTCAAAATAGGTACTCAGCTGATGCTTTTTTATATATTTTCATATTTGCTAAGATTTTTTTCTTATTATTTTGAGATTGAAGTCAACATACTTCTTGAATTCATCTTTTAATATTTGATCAGTGTCAAAACAGATTTCTTTGCGGTCTTTACGAGGCAACTCGTTTTTGTTTCAAGTTTGTTCAATGTTAGGAATTAGTCTAAAAAAAATTGGTATCTTAAAATAAAAATGATTTTAAAAGAACAAATTTATCAGTTTACACATAACAAAGCGTTTTGAAGCTAGATAAACATTGAAGATGTATAAGTTTTCATGAAAAAACTGGGAAATTATTTGAGAATCCATTCTATTCTGGTCTTACTTCTTGTTTTTTGTGCTTTCATTTAGTTAGCCACCTCTGAAGCTCTTTTGGGATATACTTTGGATCTTGAAAAATGATTTTTTTGTTCAGCATGCATTGATTATCCTCCCGAACCAACGAACGGGAAAAGGGGAGGTTTTTTAAAAAATTGATTTCAAGCGTTTTTTTGTTTTGATAGGAGCCTTTTGAAACTGTTTTATGAAAAACTTTTGTGAAAAGTAGTTGAAATTTTTTTTCTTCCTGGTGGACTTTATACTAGAATTCTTGATATTAGAAATTGAAAAAAAGCCAAAATATTGAGAAATGGCTAATTTTTTGTTTTTTCAGCCTTTAATCAATTAGATCTCAATTTCGAGAGCTCGTCTGTGAATTTCCGGATTTCGATAAAAAACCAGAACAGATAAATCCAATGAACTGAATACAAAAAATCAAATCAAAACACAAAACTTAAATTTCTTTTTAAACACGATTTCCTTTTCATTATTGAGAAAAAACAGGTGTCTACATAATAAGTGTTGAAAACATAATCAATCATTGAAGATTGTTATCAAAGACGCCGGAAGCGAAAAATTTTATTGTAAATACACATATAATACAATTTCTACAGTAAGAAAACCTTTGACTGACTCATTTTTTTGGTTCGCTGATGTTTATTTTATTTATGTATTCTCATATTTTTCACATGCAGGGAACGTAGAACTTTTTTCCTAAACGGAAATTCAACTCTTGCTTATTTTATTTATTATTGTGAAAAATGGAAAAATGATAGCAACAGAGATCAAAAATAAAAATAATCGGGTAGAAAAATACAGTTTGTTGATGTTTTTCGCAATTCAAAAATCATTATATATATATATATATCGGGTACATACAAACATAAGCTCGATTTAAACATTGGGAATTTAATTTTCTATTTTGATTTTCTATGAATATATATATATATAAAGCATATTTATGAGTTTCAGATTAAACACAATTTTCAATATTTTCATGATGTTACTGTAGGTGGTGAGATTTCTGAAGAGCATCCATAAGAATAATGAAGTGACTTGATGCGAACAGTGCACGAACATTCACCGCCACCTTCTTCTGAGTCCGATTTTGGTGTCCATGTTGAAACTTGGTGCACTAAAAATTTAGTAAATTGGTTTTTTTATCGTTGAATTCTTTTAGTTCTTGAAAGTACATAATAACTTTTCCGGTTTCTCTCGCACGTTAAGAAGAAAGTTTTTTGGTCTTCAATTTCAAATTATGGAACTACACATTATTCGAATCATTAAAAAAGTTTTTATGATCAACAAAAATGTACTGCAGATATTTTATTTTGAGGTTATGTACACGTACAACAGTAACTAGGTCACTTTTCTGTCAGTATATTGTCAATTTGAGAGAAAACACCCTGAAAACTGGTCAAGCATGAACAAAACCTGTTAAATCGTACTTTAAACAAATAATGTTCTGTGTACTTGTTATTTTGATAAATCATTTCTTTGACCATGATTCAGAATGCGTTCAATCGTAAATTTATAGAATTCTTGAAGTACAACACCCAATAAAAACTTCATTTTTGATGTTTTTGTTCGAACTTAATTGACAGAATGAAAAACAAGAAATTGAATGAATTTCTCGAGCTGTTCGTCAAAGTAAAATAAAAACAATAAATCTCAACTGATAAGTGCACCAATATATTTTTTGTTGATTTATCCTTCAATCTAAAATATCTTTCTATCAATCATCAAGAAAACCTGCAAACCACGCTTCCGAAAAGTCATTGATCTATCAAAAGAACATGAACCAAAGTCATCATCTTTCCCATAAAGAGAGAAAAAAACCGATGCAATTAAATTGGGCGCCAAGATTTATTTTTACGGAAGTCGTGTTAACTTTCTCTCATAACCCGTCCTTTAGTTTATTATATTTGATGTGAAATGATGTGGAAATTCATATTGTCTACACAATAGACAACTTCCGGTGAACTATGATCAGCACTTACCTGAACAATATTGCAAACATTCTTCGTGATTACTCAAGGTGATACCGTTCACAACGTCTCCGAGAATTTTCACATTTCGAAGTTTCACACCTTTTCCTGGAAAAAAATGAAAAAAAAAAACGTTTTGTTGAATCAAAATTAAATTTACCGAAAAAAGCGTTCGGCTTCAAACCACTTGTTTTCCCATCATCAACTGTTGAATGTCCTATCGAACTCTTGAGATAACACCTGAGAAGTGAAATTTGAAAAATTATTGAGAAAATGATTGAATACCTCTTTTCTTCGTTGTCATAAGTGTAAGCCATACAACAGTTACTATTCGAACATCGAACACAACATTCTTTTATATCGTTTGTTTGGAACTCATCCACAGTTCCACCGTTCAACATCAATTTTGGAAGGAATAAACAGGACTGTTCTGAAAATTTTGATTTATTAAAACAGGGTTTTGAATTAACATCCAAAGTTAAGCTATTGCTCAACCATTCTATTTACATGATTTGTAAGTAGTTTTAAAATTAAAAAAAACTTTGATGTTATATATTTGCTAAGAAAATATAGAAGTTCGGTCATTCCCCAATTTTTAGAAACTATATAGTCATTCAATTTAGGTAATTGCAGTTTCTTTTACACTGTCACCTAAAATTTTCATCTAATTTTTTGTTAACTACATGTGCAGATGTTTTAGGTTTTGTAAAATGCATAATCGACCAGTAGCAATAAGATGTTTTAATTTTACTGCCCTATGGTTACCTGGACAACGAAGAACCAGTTCACTTCTTTTAAAGTTTAGTCAATTAATTTTGGTGAAAAGAGATTCTGAGAGAACAATCTTATTCGGTGATAAAATTTCTAGAACCTTAGTTTTGGAACGCTGAGACTCCTACATCCAATAAACTATAATCACATTCTGTTCATTTAGATCATTAAAAAATTCCGAACCAATCAACTGATGGAATTTTCTCTTGGACAACTTTTTTAAAACTAAGAGTTCGATCTCTGTGAAATGCAATTTTTTTCAGATTTGCACTTTGTTTTTAGTTTCAAAAAAATTCCAGTTATTGTTTTCGCTGATAAATTACTAGTAATCCACGATTGTTGAACTTCGAATTTTATTAATTGTTTCTAGAAGTTTGACAATTTATCAAAAAACCTTTTACCAACACTAATTGTTTGCTACTAATAAATTAAGATTGTTATCAGTTTACAGACCAGTTGGAAGTTTTCCAACAAAAGAAAAAAAAACCTATTAACCGATCAAAGGGCAAAGTTGTTACTTTAGTTTGTTCGTTCGATCATCTGACAGTTTATGCCCGGAAATTATTTAATGTTAAAATCGAAAATCATAACTTATCAGCCGATGATTGACAGTTTTCTGGGAAACAGAAGCTCATTGAAGTACCGATGGGTACTGTAAGTTTATCTATCTCATGATCATGTGAGAAGAATTATTTACTTTCATGGACAGCTTGAAATTTTCAAAGAAAATTGCTCAAGAATTTATAGAAATTAGAATTTTTCTCTCTTTTTTGAGGATCGGAGAAATTACCAAAACTTTTTTAATAAAAAAAAAGGAACTCACTTGTACCTGCTGAAACCTTCATCATCAAAAAGCCAAGAATAATAGTGACAATCATCATAGCTTTAGAAGTTTTGCAAGTTTTTTTTTAGAAGTAATAACACCTTTGTTTCACTTCAAGTCTTTAACGCATCAACCTGCCTGGAAAAAGTACCATATATGAATTGAAGAAAGAAAAAACAAGTTATGTATATTTGCTTTGATACCTTTTCAGAGGCAAAAAAGATGGAATGTATTTTGAGTAAAAGAAATTAAAAGCAATGAAGGAGAAGAAAGAAGGAAAGAAAATAGGAAGAAAAAAGAAAAGGAAAGAGGTGGAAGAAGAGGAGGGAACTGTTTAATTCGAAAATTACGGTCATTTGGCGGCACTCGTCTTCATCGTCTTTATATTCTTCTTTTTCTCTATTCATTCACTTTTTCACTAAATTACTCAAAGAAAAAGAGGCAAAAATTATGAAAATTATCAACTTACAAGTTGAAAAGAAGCGCTTGTCAAGAAAAAACCGCTGATAATGCTATCAAATTCAAAGAAGTCGCTAATTTATGGCGAAGAGCTACCTGATTTATGATCACAGTCAAGCACATGATTGTACTTTCACTGCACTTTCCATTTTTTTTTACAATCATGCACTGTTCATAAATAAAACCAAGAAAACAATATGATAAGTTCGAGGGCGTTTGTTTTTATGTGAAACATTCATGGGAAAATGTATGACAAAAATAGAGTTTCACAACATTTATCTTTTCTAGATTCTATTTTGAGATGATTTGATTCGATCTATTTCTAGTCTTTGAAAAAACAAATATATATTCATGCACCAAAAAAAAAACAGAAAATTTTCTAATTCATGAAGCAAACATGATATTTGGATAACTACTCAAATCAACCCAGAATCTCAAATCTTTTCAAGAAAAATGTTCCAGAAAAAGGTAATTGCTTGGGAAAACTACCGATTTTAAATTAAAAACAACTGTCGTAAAAATATATTACCCAGGAGGGGGGGTGGAGCCTAATATAAGGAAACTACTGTAGTTTTTTTCTCAAATCTTGTACTACGCATCGCGAAAAACTTGGAACTTTGATTTTGCATTCATGTTTGGATGTACTAACTGATGAGAAAAAAAATTTCACATTTTCCACGTCATTTTGTGAAAAAATATATATTAGGGGAGTTATGACGCTCATCATGCTTCATTTTTCAAATTACTCATCGTGAAATCAAAAAAAAACCAATCACTTGAACGTGTTTATTTTTCTTAAATTGTCTTATTCTGTTGAAAATGATGTTTTTCTAAATATCTTACTCTAACCCCGAAAAAAATACTGCAAACAGAACGCAAAAAGCTGATTTCCAATTCAGTGAAAACAAGCGATACATATGAATTTCCCTCATTTTATAGATACCGTACCCTGGGAGGCATCGAACGGTTTCCGGTGAAAATGGAAAAAAAGTGAAATGAGTCTATAAATACATTCCTATCGTCAAATAACAGACTAAAAATACACGTTTTAATGTGAAATCAAGTTTTTCTGACTGGCTTTCAGATCATCTACAAAAAGGTTCATAGATCAAATAAACTTTCTTTTCTATTTTTCAAGCGAGCGGAAATGGAAACATAACAAAACAAATGATTTTTGACGTTCTCAGGAAGAATGACGTCATTTTTCAGGGTTGAACGAGGAAAAAAAATGAGGAACTAGTTACTGGAATTCATTTATGAGTTTTTTGTGAAAGGTCATAAATGTTGCGTTTTAGAGAAGAATGCCGGTTTCCACTTGAGAAGTTGTTTAATGGTTTGAAAGTTGAACTTTTGTTCTTTTTTCAAATATACTGTAGCTGACCAGAAAAACAAAGTACTCAGAATGACCGCAAAAACAGCAAAAAAAAAAAATCGAAAAAACTTTTGTTTTCAAACAGCCAAAAAAAGTAAAGTTTTTTGGCAAAAAAATAAGGAATCATCACGTCAAACAAAACATCAAATATGATTGAAAAATGGAATTTTCTTGAAGAGGTTTACGTCATTTTGTTTTATCTTCAAAAACTTTTTACGATGAAAATCTAGGTTTATTCTTTTTTAAACGCGCTCTTCCGGCAAATAAAAAGAACAATTCAAGAAATTGAAGTGGTTTCTGCATTTTTTTTTTGCATTACACGTGACAGTAAAATGAAAATTGAAAACATGACACAACAAAAAAACATCTACAGGCAGAAATATTAATCGGTCAAAGGCTCAACAATTGATATTCATTGTACTTGAAACGAAAAAAGGAGAAAAAAGAAAAAAAATCGGTGGTTTTTAATTGTTATTACTACTACGTCTCACTGTGTGGTCAAATTAGAACAACTACTGTAAATGAGAAAAAAAAGACAGACGCTTTTTTTTCTTTTTTAATAGTGGTAATAATTTAGTTGTTTATAATACAACTACGGGGCAAGCTCATTATAGTATAACTATTGGGTGAGTGAAGGATATATGTGTTATTTTTGAAAAGTAATTACCTTCGTTTGGAAGTGGTATTTATAAAAAACATTCGAAGAGTGTCAAAAATATCACGTCAACTTTTGGAAAAAGTATTTTTTAATAGAATATCGAGAGAACTAGGATTCCGGATCAAAATCGGGATTCTTTGTAACAATTGTTTCATGTTTTGAAATACAATCCAACATCATCTGAAGGCTTTCAAAATTAAATTATCGAGTAGAAATAATTAGGAGCTAAGTTAACCTTCAAAATTAAAATTCTCATTTTGAATAAGTGAAATATCTTCAATATTTCAAGTCACTTTATATGTAGGTATAAAAACGTTTTCAGCCGAAAAAATCAGAGTTTTCTCTTTGTTTTGTTTATTCTCATTCTTGGTCTTGGTCTTCTGACTCATCTTGTGACAATGCAAAATTCCCATACCGTTTTTTGTGAGTGAGTTTTCAATGTGAATGTTCTCAGGTCGTGACAAATCAAAGAAGTTCGGCTCCAATAACTTCGAATTTAAACGTTATCGATGTTGACAGATTTTGTTCCAAAAAATTTGGTGTTTATACTTTTCATCTTGAAGTTTTCTTTTTCTATTTTTGACAACTTCATAAATGTTTTTCATTATACCTTTACTCGATTTTGAAAAATTGGAACTGTTTTTTTGTTTCCCTAACAAAGTTTTATTGTGAGAATTTTTTGGAAAGCCGGTGATTTTTGTACTATGAACACTAAAACCTCATAATATTCAAAATTACCATAAAACTGTTTTTTTAGTTAACAAGAGAATAGAATAATAGCTTTTCTAATTGGAAACGTACATATTATGACTCGCCGAAATAACTAGTCCTAATTGCCATTTATTGCGCATAATGTGTCTGGATTCTTTTCATTTCGAACAAGTCGCTTTGAAAAAAAAACGAAAAAATCTGTAATTGTTCTGAAACTCGAAAATTAGTGGATTATAGCGAATAAAACCTGAATTATCGAAGAGTGACAAATAAAAAATGGTTTAACAAGTATGAAAGGAGTGTAAAGATAAATTGAAATTTAACTGATGAGTCGAATATACGGATTCAAGATTTAATTTTTTGGAAACTAGAACAAATAAAAAATGGGATATAAATTTTCAATTTGTATTGGGTAGGTGAATAGAACTGAGAATTAATGTGACAGATGAACTCGGAATGTAAGATGAAAATCAGATCTAGAGGAGTATAAAAGAGGATAAAGTATAGTGATTCACATTGAAAAGTAGCTCGCACGACGTTTTTCAAATAAGAAAGTGCAGTTGTTGTGGAACTTGGTGTACTTGATTCGTGCTTCTTTTGTTAATGGATATTTTTGATAAATTGAAGAAAACTGCGACAAGAAGCTGAAAAACAATTGAGCTCAATGAAATTATGTTGTTTTCTAATAATCTATTATTACTTTTAAAAAACAGGAAATTGAGAAGATGCAGCTTTCTTTTTTTTTTTTGACTCACGAATCAGTTTCAAAAGTTCTCATTCCAAAAGCTGGTGGTATATTGTTACATTCGTCTGTCGGAGTGAATCGAACTGGTGTAGGGTTCCAATTGAATCCTAGTTGAAGTCGATAGGTTCGCCCTTCACTTTCAATGTTTTGATAATTCTACCAAATCTGTGCATTAGTCCTTTGAACCAATTTATTGCCAATTGATCGACAGTTCACGAAGATGAGTATGTTTCGTTCCTTACTATCCCGTCATTACTTGTTCTCCTGCTGTATTTGGGTAAACGTTTTTTACGAAGTTAATTTTTTGAAATTTTTGCAAGAATGTTTCGTTCTTGCTAAACTTTTCCATAATTCCCTTTTTTCTACGAGCTTAGGTTTTTTTCCCAACCAGAAGCTCACCGTGTAACCAAAATAGTATCCACATCCGATTTTTCGATGTTGATAATATAGTTTACTATATTGGGTGTATGAGCTACTGCGATTTTCACTCCATCAACTCTGGAAGTATTAAATAATTCAATTGTATCGATGTAAAGTTGTGAGTCCTGAACGTGCTCATTACACTTCTATGAACATCTGGCAAGTTTACTTCTGAAATTAATCGGATAGCTTTGTTAAAAGAGAGTGATTTCCCTGTGACAACTCCGGGTTTAGTTAGCTGATAGATGCACACCATAGAAGCACATTCAGAAACTGACGCGTTTGGTGTTTGCGCTCCTCGGTTTTTTCGTTTCTTTTTCTGGTTCAGAGGTTTGATGTTTTCTGAGACTTGTAGGTTCCTTGTAGGTTTTTTGTGTTCTCGGGATGGTCTTAAACCATCCCCCTCTTGTCATAAAATGATATTGGATAAAGAAATTGTCAAATATCAAACAATTCATTGATTTCTTGTTCCGCTAGTGGTTTCTATACAGTTGAATCTTGGTTGTCATGCAAGTTCCTGGTCTTCGCTTGCGTCATCATATTTCTGAAAAACAACTATAGTATAGGGAGAAGAGACCCGACATTGCCAATGGAAATGTTTTTTTTTTTGTGTTTTGCAGTGAAAACCAAAAACGTGTATGAATTTTTTCTCGTTGAAACTTTAATTGACAAAATGTAGGTCTCCTTCATTTTTTTTTCGTTATCTGACATCCTCGAAAATAACAAGTGTGAAAATGTGAAAAAAAAAACTACTGATAAGAGAGGAATGGAATGTTCAACGAAGAAACTTCAGAACGAACGATAATCATCAAATTTATTAATCGGAAAAAACAGTTTAAAGGGTTCATAACATGAAAACGGGTAACAAGTAACAAACTATAACAAGATGAATGACTTTGATGTCAGATACAAAATTCGAATAAATTCACAGTATGTATTAATATCCAAGTTGCTGGATTTTTCAAACAACAGAGAATGTGAAATCTACGCTTCCTTCCTCGCGGTTGATTCTGAGATCGCCGACACTTTGGTTCGGTTGGAGTTGGCGAAAACGAAACGGGGGACGCTCTCCAGCGCTGAAAACAAAAGTCGGTATTTTCAATCATTTTTCGAAAACAAACTCACATAAAGTGTTCAACAAATGCATTGAGCACAGCTTCCGCATCCAAACGATTCAAGCTCCACCAAATCAACTTCAAACTTATGTGACCATTCCGTTCTCCATTCCGCCATTGGTTGATGAATCTGATCAATCCGTCCGCTGTGATGTAACCTGTTGGTAGTACAATAGTTTTGGCACGAATACGCGAAAGTTGATCATCATCCAGTAATGTTCTCGGAAGGTAGATCTTATTGGTGACATTATAAACCTGAAAATCTCTCGCTTCGAAAAAAATCCAATTTAAAAAAAAAACAAATAAAAAAAACATACCTGTGGTGTATGTGCCAACTGATCCGAATATCCCTCAACTTCTTCACGAGCAGTCGCCAAACGTATTAATGTAGCACCTGTTTTTGGAAGAAGAAGAATTGTCGTGGCATGGTCCCTAGCTTCGAGTTCTTCCAATCTTCTGAACCATCTCAATTCCTCCCAGTTCCAATCCAAGTGTTCTCCTCTGATCACCAATTTTCGAACACATCTTCTGAACGAGATCATATAACTTTTGAAGAAGTTTAGAGAAAAGTCGTGAATAGATTGTGATGTGACGACGGGACTTCTCAAAAAAATTTGTCCGTCGGATATACATGTTCTGGAAAAAAATTATTAATTGATTGTTAATATTGTGTTGTAACTTTTCAATATGACATGAAACAGCGGTAATTATTGGTTTATATTTCAGTATTTCAGCTATAACTTGGCCTAAAATCATCGTTTTGACAAAAGATGTCAACCTAACACAGAAACAAATAAAAAATAACTCACTAAGGACCACTACTGTAGATCTGAATTTTTCGTTTTCTAGCGAGGGAGTGGACCAAGCTGGTTAGTCATTTTTTTTTCGACCAATCGTCTCAAATGAATTTTTTTCTTATTATCGAAAACGAATTTCTATTATTTCAATAAATCGTGGATTTGGATAAAGTGGATGTTTTTCAAAGACTGTGAAATATCGACTTCACACGTATTTTAAATAAAAATTTCAATGTTTTTAAAGAAATATATCAAATTATCATATTTTAGTTTTTGTTCTACAGAAAATTTGAACTGTTGAAACTGATATTGATTTTTTAGCTATTAGAGACTCAAGCCCTTCAGAATTCTTACCTAACAATATCGATGGTATCTTCGGCAACTCTTTCAAAACTCAACGCATAATCTTGTCGGTCTTCTCTGTGTCCTACGAACATAACGAGACCACCTTGGAATCGCAAATTGACGACTTCGATGCTGTCGATATAAGTGTCTGACATTTCAACTTCTTCTTTGCATATTTTCGAACATTGTGCAAGTGCACATCTAAAACGGAATTTATGATTTTGTGAAACGAGAGTAAATAAATACCTGGTTTTTGGATCGGCTTTATTGATTACCAACATTCGCATTTCATGTGGCATGTCGAAAAAACTGATGGACTGTACTACTACATCATCATCCATTTTCTGAAAAATGTTCAAAATAAATACAACACGTTTTCTATTGATACATTTCAAAAATGAGCTACCGATCAAGAAAAAAGGATCAATAAATATTAAACCAAAAATAGTCATAATCCAAAACATATTTGTAAATTATGCTCTCCACAATGAGTCAAAACAACAGGGATAAGAGTGTTCGAGGTGCAAAGATATGACGAAAGAGACAAGGGATTGAAGAGACGGCAGAGAAGTGGCAGAGCGGTCAGTCGTCAACACACACATACAAGACATGGCATGCAGCCAAACGCGTTAAATGTAGGCTACTCGTTTGAATGACCTTTCCGGTTTTCGAAGAAATGAACAAAAGTCAGTGGATCTATAGACACTTCGTTTTCTCAGCGTATCTTCTCTCCGTCGTTTTTCCCTTGGGCTGATACAACGTGCCTATGGTGTATTATTGAATCAGGTCCAAAAACCGAAAATTAATAGTTTCATTCAGAATTAAGATTTATTGAAAAACTTTATAAAATAATTTTGAGGAAATTGTGAGAAATTATTTATTGAATGCCGCTTTACAATTAGTTTGGAGTAAAAAAAATCGGTTCGTTTCCAAGGTATCAACTTTGAAATATTTTTTCACCCAAAAAGGAAAAGAAACATACCTGATGTGTTTGGGCTGATGTTGGATTTGTTGGGGAGTATCCAATTGATTGACAAAGCTGTTCGAATTGGATATGGCATCAACTAGTAAAAACTATGGAAAAAGGATAGGTGATTTTTCAAAATTTAGGTCGAGCGATAATAAAAATGAAACACAACCACGAAAAAAATAAGAATTTTCGAAAACAGTATATTTTTCATTATCGTAAGAACACAAGAATTTAAAAAAACAGAAAAGTATAATAAGCAGGGGAAAAAATTTGTTTTTTAAAAACAAACTTGGAAACCCGAAAAATGAAACTAGGACAAATAGTTAAAGGAATCATGAACAAGAGTATCAGATGCAAATATCCCAACTCCACGTTGAAATCATATCCTTCTATGTAAACTCCAATCTTGACGATAAGCCGGCTTGAGGATGGTTTGTTAAAAACGATATGGCGGAGCATCCGTATCTCTGAAAAAATATTTGACCAAAACAATTATGAACAATCAACTCACAAGTATTCTGCTCCTAATTTGCGGCACACAATGTTTAAATCAAAGTTCTCCCCACCCAACTCCCAATACAATCTAAACGTACGAAATCCGACCCGCTTCCCATTGATCGATTATTTGATGAATCGGATAAAGCCAGCATCAGAGATAAATCACAACGGTGAATAGATGTCTGAGGCAGTAAGCCGACATAACTGGTCATTATCGAAATTTTTTTTTAAAGTTGAAAGCTTTTAACGTGTAGGTGAAAATAGGTATACGTTAAAAGTTTCCAAATTTTTGACTTTAAACTTCTTTTTTTTTTGAATACTAGACTTTTCGGTGAAAAATCCTACAAGGTTACCTAAAAAATGTGCTTTTTCATTAAAGAGCAACTTGCCGAGTCCCTTACCCCACCTTTAAAGACGTATGACCGAAATTGACGGACTGTCAAATGTTTCACTGAAATATCACTCTTTGTAAGGACGATCTTGGTCAGACAATTTCAACAAGACATTTGGAAGATTTTTTGAGTTCAAGAAACTTTTTCAAAGTGTTAATCAACCATCAACAATGTTGTTATTGGTTACAATCTGATAATTTTCAAAATGAACCTAATATCTCTATGTGAAAATAGATATGTATTTTCTTGCAGTTTTCAACTCGAATTATGCCGATTTGTCGTGGCTGAGTCGATTTGGTAATTTTGAAAGATGGAATCATACTTATGAACTGAACTGTAGTTTGTCGAAAGTTCAAATTTAACTTCATAGTTAATTATCATGTTGATTTATAGTTACACATATGCAGGTTTACGATCTTTTTTAGCTGACTTTCTGTATAACGAAACAAGTTTTTTTTCTGGTTTATCAAGAACACTTGCTCATGTAAATGTCCACCTTGTCACCACCTCTCCACATAACAAATAATAAATCATTATTCTCAGCCATCTAACAAAATAGAGATATAGTCAATCTTGTATCAAACATATACAAAATTCAGATTCGGTGTCACGGTGGCCGAGTGGTCTAAGGCGTGAGGAGGCAGGATCTCATTGAGTAATCAGCGCGGGTTCGAATCCCGTCCGTGACAGACATTTTTGTTTTTTTTTTTTTTTT